>UYYA01004145.1:87453-159693 GCA_900624975.1 Angiostrongylus costaricensis | reverse complement strand
TACGTGTTGCTACGCTGATATCTGAAAGATTGCCAAGATTATGTCCATATCCATAATGAATCAAATCGCTCGTAGATGATAGCCTACTAAAATTAACGTGACTTCGTATCTTTGTACGATTTTTTTGTACTGCAAAATCACTAGTAAGTCACCACCATATTTCGTCACTCTTTCATTTCAGTCCCTCAGTGGACTTCATAACGCTGCGCTTTGTCTACTGGGAGCAATCATCAGTGGTGACGATCCGCATACAGAAGCAGTTATATCGAACCCAAGATTTTGTGACATTTTGGTGGGTTTTGGTAGGTTTATTTCTTTCGAGTAATATCTTTAATATCGGGAATAGGTGATATACACCTGTGTGGGCCGAGGAAACGACGGTAGGGACGTGAACATCCATTCGGATTACTCGCGAAATCAAGCTCAAACACTGGATTTTACCTCCACTTGCACAGGAAAACAATGGATATAGTCAGCTGTTAATACAAAAAAAAGAAAAATTTACTACGAATTGCTGTTTAGATGATTCTTTGACTGTCAGCCAAGAAATCCCTTGCTATTCATTGGTTATCACACTACTTGACGATTTTCTTGCAGGGTAGAGCTCTCAATTTTCAGAGCTCTTTTCTACTAATTCAATGAATGTTTCTTCTGAGGTCCTGAAATGGTAGATCTGTTAGAACCTTCTCAAATAGTGATCACATGTGTCATTGTTGATGGGACCATAATTTCCTGACTTGTCACTAGGCGCCTTAGCATTCAGCCCCAAGCTCTTCCTAGCACAAATTCGCTCCGGAAGAAAGCTTGTGATAATTTCTGGGCATGGACGATGGGCAGTTCTATACCTACGAGCCCCAACTATTAATGATAAAAAGCACAATTGATAAGACAGCTGATCAGGAATTTTAGTACTCGGGAAAAGTGTTGCGTTAAAGTCATCAGTTTTAGAGGGTGTGGTTTTTTGAAGAAATTTTCATAATGATTTTTCGTTGCAAAATTCTGGGCCGTAGGTGTGTGGTGGAGATCGAACACAACGTTTTCTTTTCCGTGGTCTAACGCGTTCACCACTACAGCATGCGAGTTCTTTATTTTTCTTTTCTCTCGCTGGTTTTGACTACAGCTTGAACTTAACTGGGTTCAGCGCCGATTTGTGCCCTTCAGACCAATCACTTTGAGTGGTGACTACTGAAAGTAACTATAAAATACGGGTGAGAGAAAAGTGAAACGAAGTACTCGCATAGTGTTGTGGTGATTGCGTTGGCATCCAGAAAGGGTAATAGCATGTTCGATCCCTACCGCGGGCACCTGCAGTCTGGAGTTTCGCATTTATCTCAAAATCGCTTCTATCTTGCCATCTGAGAATTTTCTTCCAGAAGTGCTCTCTGTCGAAAGAATCTCCTCTCGCTGTGCGAAGCTTTGCCACTTGGATATGTTCCAATATTGCGAAGAGCCAGCCCGAACATGTGGATGTGGGTGCCTTCTAAAGAGTATTGTCTTTTTCGCAAGTTTTTTTTCTCTAGAGAATAGGTCATAAGACGTTCTTATGTGGTCGTATGGGTTTTCCATTGCTCTTAAAGTGCTTTACTTCTCATTTTTCTTCCTAACATCCACCACATCGTGTTAAAACGTCTATAAGGGGCGGATTTTTCGCCTGTTGAGTAAACACGCCGTTTTTATGTAATTTATTCAAAGATAAGCAAGAATTTCGTTGGATGTTCAAATTCATATTTATTTAGCTCCTGTTAAATGATCCGGATGTGTACGAAATCCTCTTTAAAAGTGCAAAGTCGTCAGACAGTGAAATCAGTGAGGTTAATTGGCAGACTTTCTAACCATACTAGTGATTGACTGAAAAAAATAATTTGTACTGCCAGACTTTAGGAAATAGATAGTCCAATGAATATGGCCTTTAAAAGCATTGTTAAACAGTTAAGAATAAAGATATTTGGATTTGTGATCTTTATCGGTGTGAAACGGCTGTGGACGAAAGAACTCCTTGTGCTTTAAAACTAGCCCCTTTTAAGGTTACAGTATGTCACACAGTTCTCTTTTGCGTTGTTCCTACTTTTTCTTCTCGGAGTTTATTCAGTCACCAAGCAAAGTTGTTTCTTCGGCAGCCGACCTTTCCTTTAGGATTTCAAGATGTTATTTATGAAGACAGAAGAAGGAGCAATCTCAGAGAACGGAAAGAATCTCTTATAACATTTGAGTATAACTGGGGTATTCTTTCTTTGATGAGCTTACACGAGGTTGATAATGATATTTATTTATTATCGGCTAAAGTTTAGACGTCTTCGTCTTCCTCAGTGCGCCATCTTCTCTAATGAGGCATCCTCACTCAGTGATGCCTTTTTATACACGATGTTGTTGGTGGATATAGTGATAATGTATTACCACGCTTTGTGCTAGCTGATAGAAACACCGATTTCTGAACGATATGCGCAATGATGTATGTCCGGAAGAAAAACAAGTTGTTATCACCGGACATTATCATTATGTCCACCATCAGCATCGTGTATAAAAGGGCATCACTGAATAAGGATGGCTCATTCGAGGAGATGGCTCACTGAAGAAGACCTGACCCGACACGAAGGCGAAGCTGCCACGTCGAGACGAATAACAAGCGAGGACCATCGACTCGGATCACCGGCTCTGAGGAAGACAAAGACGTCGGAACGTTAGCCGAAACTAAACATCATTATTAACCTCGTGTAAGCTTTTCAAAAAAAGAATACGTATTGGTTTGTGATATCGAGGTTCAAGGAAAGTCGGTTTCGAAATATAACTGTGGTTTTGGCTATGTTAGTAACAATCGAATTAACGGCCCGTCTGGTTTTTCAATGAAGAGCCACAGAGCTTCGATGTGAGATTTCTCACCTTCTTTCGACCGTTTTTAGTAAGAAATTTGCTTCCCATGGTCTTGATATTAACTAGTAGTGCGAGTTGGGTATAAATCGCGGTTAGGAATCTGTGTTTCCATGGAAATCGCCTTGGTTTATAAGAGCCACTAAGATATAGATATAAGAGCACACGTCACGGTGTTTCTTTAATAAAGCTGCCTTCGGTTGTAACGATCTTCTACTAATTAAAACAACACAAGTCCAACTATGTAGTCTTAGCAAAGTGCTAGTGAATACGCCATGAAAGAAACTGGAAAACAAACTGCTGGATTTTGCGGACAGTGTGCAATATCATCTACAATTCTCAAAGTTAGGAAGAGGAAAACGAATCCAGTCGTGTTTCGGGATTTAAAATTTTCTCTTCAAACCAACCATTTTAAGCAGGAAAATTTTTAAGCAGAAAATAAGCCGTGAGTGCTATGGCAAAAAAAATGGTGTGGACCACTCCGTTTTTTCTGTTT
The DNA here is from genome assembly GCA_900624975.1 of Angiostrongylus costaricensis. Taxonomy (NCBI): domain Eukaryota; kingdom Metazoa; phylum Nematoda; class Chromadorea; order Rhabditida; family Metastrongylidae; genus Angiostrongylus; species Angiostrongylus costaricensis. The sequence continues at coordinate 156,332 of UYYA01004145.1, read as the reverse complement.
GATTCGTATCCCCACATACATCAGCCATGAACATCTTCGAACTTTCTGCGTGTGAGGTCGGTTGCTTCTTGAGGGTTGTTGTCTTTCTTGTGAATTTCCATTAATGCTAGTCGACTCCGTTTTCTCCATTTGCAAGCCGATTTTGGTATAACTAGGCATTTGAGGCATTCCTAGGCGTTGTGTATCGGAGAGAGCTTCACACACGAGTACCAATTCCATGACTCCTTTGGGATGAGAAGCTTGGTTGACCTACAGCAAGATCGAACTATGGTCACGAACATGGTGAACAGTCTCACTACTACGACGCTACCTGTCCCTTGTGTGCAGTAATGCAAAGTTTAATAAAAAAGGCAAATCTCTAGGCGTTGATCAATCTTTTGGGAATACACTATGCACTCGCCTTCACTGACCATCGTTCGAGGTGGCTTATCGTATATGTGGTCTCTACAATAGCTGGAGATGCCTTATCGACTCATCAAGTCAGTGCCTTTAATCCTTTTATACAAGGATGATATCAAATTGCTGACACCAGACGGATGCGCTGCTTAGTCAGCATGTTACTTGAACGCGGACCACGTGTGTATTGGGAGAAAGCAACCATTGCGCTGCGTGCGCTATTGTTACCTGGTTTGTAGGTATGAATATTGTTTTCAAAACGCATATTAGTCTCTGAAAGAAAACGACACTGTTTTAAGGCTTTTCTAGTTGGTTTTTTTTCTCAACATCCTTACTAGTCACTGGTTTTTTTCAATAAGGCAATGTTAGAAGTTGATTTAACCCTGACCCTGATTATGATCTCCTGACCCAAACTTACTGGGCAGCAGTAATGTTATTCGTTCATATCATAGGCTTGAGTTGTTTAGTAAGCTCTGCATTTTCGAGAGACCCGAAGGACACTAAATTTTTATTGTGAAGTCCTTTATCTCTGTTCTTTTTTTTAACCAGGAAATTCGCTACTCACACGGCGTGAGTACCGGCTGGAGTTAAATAGATTTGCTTATAACCGGCATTCGAGCAAAAATAAAGAAGAATAAAGGAAGAAGAAAGTGAAGTCCCCGAAGCGTCAGCCATCGAACAACAACAATAACAGCAAACAACAACAACACACGACAACCCTATAGATGCCTTACCGGTCACTCTCATGAATTCGTTGTGACAACTATAAGTGCTACTCGTCGCGAGAGTGTCAATGCACCTGGATCTTTCATTAAAAGTCATCGAGCTTATGTAACTTCTTATGCTTAGGATTTTTGCCTAAAAACTTAACAAAGTTGCTGGGCTTCTCACCTGGTGGATCACCCATTGCATCGGCTGTTGGCTTCTTCAGAGCCTTCCGTGCCTTCACGATGTACACACCCGTCCACTCTACAGCGGTATATAAGAATTGCTGTTCAGCAGTTGATTAATTCAACGCGTTTATTGTTCAGCTTCAAAGTGTCATTGACTTCCCTTAGTCTATTTGTTCCAATACTTGTTCAGTCTTTACAGTTGTCTTGTTTAACGTCGATTCTTCATTCTCAAATCATCCGCGAGTATAACGATGTCGTTATCAGCTGAATATCTAGTTTGTTGTATATGTTGTGTTAATTAATCCTTTATATAAAATCATAATTCTCACAGTTCTGAGTTTCGCTGGCGCTTCAGTATAGCTATATATTTATCGTGACACTGGCAATAGATCCTCTGCGTTCTCTACCACACCCTCGTTTCCATGAAGAAACCCTAGAAACCCTGATATAAGCACTGTGTGTGTGTGTGTGTGTGTGTGTGTGTGTGTGACTATGAAATGCACTGTCACAACTACTGCAAAATCCCAGGACAAAAAAACTTCACAGGCAGTTGAGTGGTGGATTAATGAGAGCATCTCTCGGACCTATTCAGTCTTTGAGTGCTGATTAACCGATAGATTCTTTACTTAGGCGCAGTGCAAAGGGGTTTGGTGGAGTGATTTCCAATATTGTTCATTGCTGTTCTAAATTTTGCAACCATGAGTTTTTATCAGCGGTGTCTCCTACGAAATATTCCTAGCTCAACCACCCAGTAATAATTTACTAAAAACCTTCGATAAATGCCTTTTCCTCAAATCAATCACTCTGTGCTCCTTATAGAACATATCTGCGGATGTGGAGGACCTGGTATTGTGTTGGTTAGAAATTAATGGCGCATTTTAACCCTTATATCAAAAGTGTCATGTCTCAGTAAGACTAAGTTCGCATAGTCGTCATTGCTCTTCAACTGACGAGTCATAAGAAGATTACAGCCATCAAATGCTACCCACCGACCGAGGCAGCTGACGAGTACGAATTAGTTGCGTTCTACTATCAGTTGGAGGAAGTTATCCGCAATGATAAAGCATATCACAAATTTTTTTTCGGAGACTCCAACGCCGTAATAGTGAGGCCCAACGAGAGCGAAAGTCAATACAGGACTGGAAATTTTGGATTATTAGAAAGAAATGGGAATGGGAATCGTCTCGCAACTATCTGCAGCACGTCTCTTCCATGAAAACTCGTTTTCCCAGAAGAAAGAAAGGCGTCGCTGGACATGGCAGTCTCCTAATGTCATGAGTCATGCGATGATCGACCACATTCTGACAAGCACAAGATGGAGCTTACTTGACACATCGGTGGTCTCATCATTCTCTACTGGTTTCGATCGCCGCCTACTTCGCGGGAAGATTCAATTCATCCGTAAGTTGGAGAAGAATTTATGTTATCAACTACAAAGAAAAAGTCCAGCTCTTTATGACGAGAACGTTCTGAACGAGATCCTATCCACACATAACTGGCAGATTAAAAAAGACCCGACTGAAGACTGCGAGATACTCGTCGAAGGACGGAAAAGCTGCACCGAATTCGATTTATTTTCTCAAGCAAGAGTATCGAATCGCATCTCTATTCCTGCTGAAGATTTTCTCGAAAAGGGAAGGAAACTGAGGCTTGATCCTACTGCAATACGTTTAACAGGGCTTGTAATAAATTCCAGCTGCAAAAGAGCTTTACAAGGAGATCTTCATCGCTACAGGCAGAAGGAACTACTGGAAGCAGCAAAGAAGATAAGCAGCCTGTAAAAATATCGCAGTGACTTGTGTGACTATAACGTTTGGCTGCCAGCCCTGAAGAACGAAAATGGAATCGTCAAAACTTTCTGTCGTGATATGGAATTAATAGCGGAAACGTTCTACACCAACCTTTTCTGTTCCATAATCTCCATCCCAGACCATATTATCCACTCTGGAGCAAAACCACCTGGAATTGTTCCGTCGGAGGTTCGAGTTGCGATAGAAAATATGAAGAGAGAGACAGTTCAGGGACCCGATAATATCACCGCCGACTTCCTTAGAGCTGGAAGCCACAATTTACATGTACTTCTCGCAAACTATATGATAGTCTACCTTCAAAAGGAAAAGATCTCAGACCACCGTAGGACGTTGGGCACGGTCATCCTGCCTAAAAAAGAGAACTGAGGGGAGCTTCGTAATGACCGTCCGATATGCTTACTGTGCGCACCCTACAAGCTCTTCACGAATATTATCCTCTCGCGTATATCAAGGACCTTGGCTGAGGTGAAACCAGCGGAACAAGCTGGATTTCGACAAAGATTTTGCTGCATGGACCAAATTCGAACTGTGTCCAGGGTCATCGAAGTTTGTCGAGAATACCACCTACCTCTAGTCCTAACCTTTGTCGACTATGAAAAGCGTTTGACAGTGTCGAGACGAATGCAGTCCTGTAAGCGCTCATCGACCAAGGAGTGGACCCGTCCTACATAAGAACTTTGCCTGACTGTTATTGGAACTGCACTACGAAAATACAACTTCTCCATCGACCTGTTACCAAGTCCAAAGGAAAAGGGGTTCGACATGGCAATTCAATATCGCTAAAGCTGTTTACTGCCGCACTACAGTGGCTAATGAAGTTGCTCGATTGGGGTGAGAATGGCATACGTATTGATGGAGTATTCCTATCAAACCTTCATTTTGCCGATAGCATCGTTATCTTCTCAAGAAATACTTGCGAAGCAGAGATGTTGATCAACGAGTTCAACGAAGCGGGAAAAATGATTGGACCACGCATAAACCGATAGAAGACCCAGTTCATAAAAACCCATGGTGCGAAGACGAAAAAGTTAAACTCCATGGCTCTCTGATTGCAGGGACCACCTCATACGTATGCCTTGGACGATCAATGAACATGGAAAAAACATGAAGGAGGAACTAGATAGAAGAAGGAGAGCAGCTTGGGCTCCATGTGGACCTCTCATGGAAGCCACCGACCAACTGAAGGACCCGAAAATCCGTGCTTATCTCTTTGATTCTACGGTCCTCCCAGCGCTCTCTTATGATGCAGAGACGTAGGCTGATAGTCACGCCAAGAACATTTCGCACCACTCACGGGGAGCTTGAGCGTAACCTTCTGAAATGCAACCGGAACGCTCATTATCGATCCGGAATGCGATACTCTGGTTTTCGAAATCTGTCACATCTTCGAGATCCAGGAGAATATGATATTGAAACACAGATGGGTCACATAATGGGAAGCGACGACAAATGGACGAGAAGAACTGTAGAGTGAACTCCAAGAGAATGCAGACGTCCCCTTGGAAGGCCACCTACACGCTGAGCGGGCGAGTTCTTAACCAAAATTGATCAACTGTGCATGCAGTTGCAGTTATTTCACAGATCATGGTGAGAGGCTCGCATGCTCCACCATGCTCGAATAAAACCACCATCATAGACTACGATTGCGAGGGAAAGAAACGAATGGCAAATGCGCTGGGGTCCACACAATTCATGAAGATGCACCGTCCAAGTATCCAACCATCCAAGTAAAGTTTCTGTCGCGGTAGCGGTTAAGGATTTTAAGATCTTCGGGCAAAAATTGATATCTACTTTACCATTAGGGCTTTGCTGTCTAAAAGACATTTGAAAAGGAGATGGTGGGAGTGCCACTACTTCGTGCTGTTCATGCCTATTTAGTTTTTCATGTCGAGCTTTACAACGGAGTCGGTCTTGCGCTAGTGAGAAACGTGGACCTAATTATAATAGCTAGCGTGCGTCGTCAGGAAGTTATTCCTCCTAACACGGTGACCCTTGACTCCTCCGACATGTTATCGACCCTCTTTTGGCTGATTTATGCGATTACTTTGGTAGGTTTTGGAATTTTCTCCTTAAGGTTACTTTAGTATTTAACCTAGTAGAATTGCGAACTAATATTTACTCACACAATATTGTCGTCAAAATATGGAGCACAACGGGGTTCCTCCGACTCGCAGTTCTTCAACTGAGCTTATATGTTCTTCTTTTTGGATCGAAGAAAGGGGCGTAGAAGTTGCATTCCGATGTCCAGTATTTGCTGGCTGTCCTCTGGTAGACGGCATAACTCGTTCAGCCGTTTTCGTTTGTTGAAATTCGGCACGACCTGCTCCTTTGGACAGCGATGGAAAAAAAGTATCGTGTCTACTGAAGATAATGTTCCGTCTAACCAATACAACACGAAATTTTGGACTTCTTATGAAGTCGGAGAAGGCGCTGTGTTGTTCTGAGTTATTCCACTGTTTCCGAACAATTGTATTTTAGGAATCTGTCGCCATTTTACACGTTCACAGGAAAATTACGTAATAACAGTTCTGCATGGAAAGGATTGGCTTGAAGAGAAGGACATCAATATAAAATGTGCGGAACCTTAGCATCCGTTTTTTCCTACTACACTACAGAAACGTCAGAAGTTCGTCCTTCACTAGGCATGATGGTCTTTCGCCAATTACTGATAGTTTTCCGATCACAAGGCCAGCTGAGGAGTGGAACAACTGAGAGTTTCACAAGCTGTTTAAAAGAGGTATCCAATATTCTGGAGTTAACTTTTCACACTCGAGTAGTTTGGGACTCTTTTCACTTGTTTTTTTCCACAGAGCGGGAAGATTACAGCGAAAAAACACTGTTGTCGGAAACAAGACTGGTGAGAACAATATCTGTGATAAAGAGCAGCAACAGCACATAAAAAACAACACTTCGTATGTTAATTTCATTGGCTGACACTGTTGTGTTCTGTGAAGAGAAAATTCTCATAAAAACGGTAGTATATCAGTTAAATAGAAGGCGTACCGAGCAGCGGATTAAGTAGTGTCGCTGCAGCTCCGCTAGGATTAAAGTCTGTTCCTATGATTTACCGTCTAATTGATTGATTAATTAACTAGTTGCAAAATAAGCCAGTCTAGGTTCTTCTTGAAAACAACGGTGTTGGCGATTGAGACAACTTTCCCAAGAAGCTATAATTGCTGGGTTCGTAGAGAATATTTTGGTGTGTGATGAACTCAGATTAATTGAAAATCTAATACATTGATATAGCAGCTATTTCGCAATTCATCGTCTCAGCATAACCAACATTCTTCATCAGATGATAAAATCAAATGCGAAAACGAAATTTCAATAGTTTACAACTCCGATCAAATTTTAGGCGTTAGAATTTGGCCTGTTGTCCGTTAATAGTTTTATGAGCTGGTGTTTTCGATTTTTGTGACAACATCGCAACTAATAACATTACGAATTTCGCCATTCTGTTTTTGAGTCTTCTATTAATGCGGTAAAATCCTTTCTTGAAGCCTAACTTTTCATATTGATTTTGTTTTGTAAGAACAGAAAGGAGTACACCTCTTCCATATTACCCCTAACTGATATTGTCTTGTTCTCCTTATTTGGTCACTGGTATAAATTAGTTAATATTGCGCTATATAGTAACTATTCCTTAAATAGTTCCTATTTCTGTGTTACCTTATGTTTTCTACAATAACTGTTTTACTTGTGATCGTTATACATCTATTCTCGCACATCCTGTAAATTGTCTCTCAACGACCGCTTCAAACATTTGCCTCGCAGCTGGGCTAAAAAGGGATACTGTAACTTCTTTGTATCTCCGCTCTTCTTTGTCCGATATTTTGTGCGCTGGATAAGCCGCCGTCAGCTGCATGTACTTTCAAGAATTGGCAGTTCCAATGCACTTTCTGTGTAAGCTTTTTATGGCCTTCACGAACTCTTTGTACAAGAAATTGCACTAGCTGAAAAAGTACATAACCTCTCTTTGAGCGCTATCTCTGATTCCCTCTGTAAAACCCCACCCATTACAGACAAAATATAAGGAGCACCATTAGTCAGCAAAACCAATGCCTGTCCTCCAGTCCACCAGCGTCTGTCTTCCAATCTACCAGTGCTTGGGTTCCAACCCACAGTTTCTGTCTTCCAATCTTCCAGTGCTTATCTTTCAGTCCTTCAGTTTCTCACTGCTCCAGCTCCAGTGTCCGCCTAGCTTCCTTCAATTATATCACTTGTTCTCATTTCAATGCCGCTCGTATCCACCCAGCTTACATACCGTTAAATATCATACTGTTATACAAATACATATTATTATTGTGTCGTTGTTATTGCTATAAACTGTTGTAACCCAATGTCGAGGTTCTTCACGGCATTTACGGAAAAAGTTCCGCGTGGCGAATCCATACAAAGTCGAGCATTCCACGTACAGTTGGCGGCCAAAAGACAAATCCGACCAACTGCCTAATCCACTGACCAATTAGCACATACTATAAAGAAGTGGTCTTAGACCGCCGTTTTAGGGTGAGTTACGAAATACTTGGCGTGGTGATGGTCCAACGATTACCTTTGTACTGAATATCAAGATTTGTCCTTCTGGGATTTTTTTTTAGATAGCAAGGCTCTAGAAGTTAGAAACGATTGATGAATTGAACAGAGTCTATCAGAACTGGAATGGTGGTTTCTTAAAAATCTCCCTTTTTCCCACATCCGTAACCTTCAAACTTTGCTTAAGTTGTCAATGATCCATGATCTTATAGATGGATGTTTAGTAAACAAAGTTTAATGATTCCTCGCCTCTTCCTTTCCGTTGTACACAGCTGCCTGCTGTTCGAAACTTGTTTTGCACAAGTGCCTTTTTTGTATATAAAGGATGAGTACAGAACTAATAAACAAATATGTTTATATTAATTCGTTTCGGCCACCATTTTTAAAGGTTTGATTCGAATACCCAAATATCTGTCAACTTCCTTTTCTTTCTCTGAGTTGGTTCTTTTTTTCCGAGTGCTCATTTAGCAATGCAGATCATTTTTTCCATTTCCACTTTTGTACAGCAAGTGACAAAAATGACAGATCTACAATAGAGAATTAATTTAAAATTGGAAAGCGGAATCTACATCTAGATAAAAGCAGGAAAACTTGGTGTCCACGTTGTCTCGTTGCTGACATTCCGATTTTTCGTGTTTTCTCCCTGGCAGTGAATGAAAAGCGAAGACCTTCTAAGTGAGTCGTGAGCTACCGAATCCGCAAACCATGTTTAGAGACCTTCCTTGTTAGTTGAAGACTTCGGCACCGGCAGATATCAGTTATACAATAAACGAGACCATTCTCGGCAGTTGTGAACAGTAGTCATATTTTCTTAAAATTCAAAGGTTTCTACGAAGTTTTTTCCCGCTTTATATAACTGTTATGACAATAATTTTTAATATTCAATAGCATTTGAATTAAGCGAAAGCCATATCTCACTATTAACATTAGGAAAAGAAGTGCTGCCTCTCATAGACATGGATGACATTCACGCCACAAGCCTTTGGCTCAATCTTAATCAAATAAAGCAGGTTAAAAGCTTAAACCGATTGAAGCATGTAGACCAATTAATCAACGCTGCTTGGAACTTAAGTCTTTAAAATTCCAATGTAATCACTTTTCATTTACTGTCTATTCTTTTACATGGCAGAGTATGATGTGAGGTATAACTACAATGGTGCTGAGATATTTGCACAACACCGTACCTCAGATATATTTCGTTTAGCATAACGTTTCTGCTACCACGTCAATGCATTCTGTCAGCCCCAACCCCACTTTAGCACTTAGTCGCTTTATCGTACTTCACTTACCGGTAATAGTGAATTCATATGAATTAAATAGTTTTATGACAGCACATTCGAGTATGTAATGAAGAATCGTGCTATTTCTTCAGCGTTGTCACCTCCACAACTGGTTCCATTGCCGCTTCGATTCGCAGCATCGCTCAACGATATCGGGTCTGCGTCTCATGTGTCGTCCTGATGTTCCTGCATTGCTTTTCAACAGAAGCAATATCAGTCTTCCTCTTCATGTTTTCGTTGTTTACCGATGTCTGTTATATCTCAAAATACAACGAGTGTAAACAATTCTATTACTACCCGTTATTTTCCCTACTGAGTTTTTAACACACAAACGGCAACGAGCATAAAGTCTTAGTACACACTACTCCACTTTGAAAGAATAGTCTTTAGACTTGCTCATTGTAACATATTCCATACATATATATAATATGTATAATATATATACATATATATAACATGTACATATAAATAAATAAATATATATATATATACATATGTATACTACGCAAAAGAAGAGCACCGCGAACGAGTTATGTATGAGTCACATTCTCGTAGATATAGGTTCTCTCCATTGTGAAGATTCGTGCCACGAAAACCTTAGTAAACGAGAGATGTCTATTCATAATTCGGACGTTTCCGAAATGTTTTTAGCTTCTTTCACAATCACCAAGTGCTTTGGTAAGTTGTTATTAATAACTAAGATTGATACAACAATACAAATTTGTTTGTAAATATGGTTGTTCTTAGCTGAGAGACACTTGAAATTGAAAAGAATGCCATCGGAAGAAGTTAGGTAACTGTATTCATACTCTTTTGAGCAAATTAGTGTGGGCTATAGATGGGAAGAACCGTGCTAAATATTCACAAAAAAAGAATAAAATCGGTTTGAAAACTGTCCATGAGAAACTTTGTTATTTCACCCTGTTCTATTGTATGCCTTAGAAAAAATGTCCTAATTTGCAAATGTAGAATGTGTGAAATGCACTTTATCTGCACATCCTGGCACTTCTAATGGGTTGGTTCCTATTTGATTTTCACCACTGACAATCGAACATCTCCATCTTGATGGTGTTTACTTAACGGTTGTTATGTGGATGGCTACGGTCATCACATAAACAATATTCTTATAAATATTTTTCAGCTTATTAAATTCCCTTCTGGCAGCTCGCCACCTTTCCACTTCTATCAGTCACTTTGGAAGGTGAGACGGCTGTGCTGCTCAAAAGCTGTTATTTTCTATACAAAATGCGGGCGTGTGTTTTAGACAGCAATGGATCGCCGTGTAGAATTTGAAGATCATGCAATGAGTTTGCCTTCTTCAGCGTATTAGTGCATGGAACATCAGTTCCACCAAAAACTTCACTATATGTCATATGCCGACTAAATGTTGAAGTTTTTCCGATCTGTTCCATCGCGTTTCTACAGTGTCGTGAAACTGATACAGTCGTCAAAAACCACGGCGATGCATGACAGTCCGCGTGTATACCGTGATATTGTACCTCCATCATTTACGTTTCTTTATGTTAAGAAGTAGTTTTAGATCACCTGAACAACGATGTCGCGAAAGCGAATCGGTTCCCAGTAGTTGCCGTCGAGTTCGGGCCGAGCCGCCAGCAACCTCGGGTGCACAGCGCGGTCTTAGGAGGCCGGTCGCTCAGCCGCATCGCGTCGAGCCGCGCGACGCGTCGTCCTGGATGTTCCGAAGCTCGGAATCACGCCGTACCTCCAATTTTACGTGTTGTGACCTCGATTCATATTTCTTACTTTTTCGTAAATTTATAATTTTAGCCGTATCGTACTGAATCCAAAGTTTATTCATCGCTTACACAGCGGATCCTGACTGCAGCGGCTTCCAGTCTCTTCTGATAAGTCGTTGAAAACTTGTAACTTGTGTTGTTGCTAGAGTGCTGTCTACTTGTCACGAAATGCACGCTCATTACACTGTGTGTCATTGTCGCTGCCTCTCAAATCTATTACAATCTGCTCTCACTAGTTCGAATTACCCCTCATTCCTCGCGCTACCTTCGAAAGAAGGCCTTATCATATTCACATCTTTTTTTTTGTAATATTAGGAGGAACACATCACCTAATGGTCTCACCACTTGTCACTATGATAGTCGTGTTCTTCTCATTCACGAAGTCGAGGTGTTCTTAACTCGTTCTGAATGGTTCTCTATAGTTCTCTGTCTTCTAGTTCCTTTTCCAGAGACTTCATGCACTCTTTGACATATCCGGTGTTCTTTTCCATTGCATTATGTCAGGATTTTCTACAACTAGGCAAGTTCGTTTTCTTATACTTCCCTCTTACTTTCTCAAGTTCAAAGTGTAGTTGTAAAAGTAGAATGTCATTGTGGTAGGCATTGACGGAATGAATAATCACATTTGCTGTCATTTCTTTCCTAAACGTTCACAAGCTGCTAATGTGAATTTGCCTTCGATAGTCATTCCAACCTATGAATCAGTCTATGTGAGGGATTTCTAAACGGTCTGTGCTGAACACAGCCTGACTAGTCCATATGGCGCGCAGTGGGTTTATTAAGGAACAGAAAAGGACCATGTAATTGGCCTGAGAAGCAGGTGGCTTCACTCGTTCGGGCTGCTCTCTCACTAAATAGGAAAGGCTGAAAGTTGTAATTCTCGTCTAGCCACTCGGGCGAGCAGATCCCATTGGATAGCTTTGATGGACAACGGGACCGAATGGAATCTTCTGGTACGCATTTGGATTACTGTAGGATATGAGCTGAAATGATTACACGTGATGCGTGATGATTACACTCATTTCGGGCTATAAACGCAGAATTATTTAGAAACAAGTGTAAACGTCCCTCGGTCTTCTGATTTCCACCTTTGTCGATCAGAATCCTTTATCCGTGAATGGTTTTTGATGACACGATCTCTCCTGTTTCTAAATAATTCTGATGTGATTTTATATGATATACAAAGTGTAAAACTAGCACAAGTGTTAAGATGGAGAGTTTGAAAACGGAACCGATTTTTTTCTGAAGTGCATGTTCTTTAGATCCGTCATGTTTTTTTTTATGTAAGTGCATTGTTTGGAATTTAATTTGGTTGACATCTCAAATATGACTTCATATGGTTCTGATTGAGGTGAAGTTATGATAGTCATCTGGAAGAGTAATAAGTTGTTTTGGGAGAGTTCTTTAATATCCTTGCTAACCGTCCAGCCGCCCACCATTCTCATTTGTATTGCTCAGTATCTGTCTGTCGATCCTGTTCGTTTCTCTACTGTTTCTCAGTGGCTTTCCGTCCAATATTATGAACAGGAAGGAGAGCTGTTTATTGCTTTATATTGCTCTTTTTATACATATGAGGCACGCCTGAGGAGTTTTGTCAAACAGAGGACCTCCACATTTTTCAAGGTAATCACTTCATAGAGATTTATTCGTGATCAATCAAATTAATTAATTTGTCAATCTGCTCTACCTGTTATGCCACTGTGTTGGTTAAATGGAGATATTCTACTTCAAGAACCCCACTGAACTATTTTTCCTTCTGGTTGTTTACGGTGGCAAATAATAGACGACACGTCACAGACGTATGTTTGTTTCATTTCGCACATAACGGGCGTTGGGTTTTGATTCTATTTGGTTGAAAATAATCCCAACTGAAAATAATTGGAAATTTATCCCACGGAACATTGCACTTCTTCTTCTTGCTTCTTCGCATTCGTCATCAGCGGTGTGAGTTCAGCTACTAGCTGAAGATTTTGTCCCTCCATGAATATTGTTGAATAGTGGTTAAACTGATTCTTACTGGAATCTTACGAAAGTTCTTCTAGAAGACTCCCAAATCTTCACCATAGGCTAGCCTACCTGTATGGGTCAAAATGAGCTTTTCCTAGACAAATCTGGTGCTTATTTGCCAAGAAGAAAGAGATGTGGGTAGAGGGTTTCATTGAATCGTGATAGGATCGAGCCAGAGATCTTGCTTGTATTACCTATGCTCTCCCCGTTCTTGTAAACATTATTACTTAGGACGAGAGGTTTTCTTACTTTTCAATTTTAACACTTGAATTTTGAGTAAGTCTTAATTAAAGTAACAGCTTAAAAAACTATGTTTAATACTATAGTGATGAAAAATAATTATGTAATACCATTATAGTGATAGAACAGAGTCTCCTCTATAGTCTTATCAAATCGTTAGTTCTTCGAGTAAGTCAGGTTATCTCCAACTCATCAACATTTATTGAAAAAACCGGCACCACTCTTTGTATATTAGTAAATAAAAGTATGGTTTCTCCCAGGAGTGTTTTTTTTTTTTGCTTTTTCTTCTAACGGTATGCATTGCAGGTCATAATCATCCAGCAGCAGGTCCAGACCCAGCATTATACCTACCTAGAGGTCTGGATGATCGAGATCCATTTCTTCATGAAAACAACGCTTTACCAGATGCCTTGATCGATCCCGAGGGTCGTCGATTCATTGCACCTCTCAAACAGAAGGCGATACAGTAAGTGAGCAATTGTTTTTTAATATCATGTCGAAATTTACGGCTTGAGTACTTTTCTAGTGATCTTATAACCAATAGCTATCTCTTAATCGGTTACGTTTGAGCTTTCGGGATTGCGTTTTCATAATTGATCACTGTTAAAAATTATGACCGAACAGCAATGATGATAATTTTATGCAGGAACGTGACCATGAAATAACAATAATGTCATTGATAATGCTGGGACTTTAATGAAGGTGATAATAGGAGTGGTACGAGCGTGGAAGGAACAAACTGTTGACAAGAGATTTGCTTTCAAGATTGCTTATTCGCTACTTTATAACATCCACGTTATCTCTGCGCCTCTTGCTGTAGCATCTCCTCGGTGATCATATTAGTCGACTAGTTGCATTAGTTTATCTAGCAGTTCATCTGGCAGGAATTCGTATTCCAAACTAGTAATTCTCACTACATTTGCCTTCCTCATCACCGTTCAGCATCAGTGTATTTATGGTCACAGTCTTTTTTATTCCTACGACTAATTAGTTATAATATCTTTTATGGTTAATTTAAATATCTTTTGCCAATATTATCAACACTATTCTATTCTCTGACACTTTAATGAAGATGATGATAGGAGTGATAGCGGGCTTAGAACTACCGCTATTACTGCTGCCGCAATTACTCCCGAGAGTTGCTTCTAGTGCTACAATTACTAATACCATCACTATTGTTTTTGCTAGCTATTACTTTTATTGTTATATGGGTACTATTGTTATATAATGCATTACTACTTTATTATCGCATTCTAATGATTGCTATTATGGGGCGGATAGCACACTGGTAGTGATGTCCATCATCACGAGCATGGTGCTAGTTCGATTCCGTTCCGGGCCAACCAAGCCTCTCATCTCTCCGGAGTCGGGAAATTGGCACCTGACTTGTGCGGGAAAAGTCACTCTCTGTGGTACAATTGGGAACGGTCCAGCCCTGCTATCTCAGGACTCCAGGGAAATTTGCTCGACCAGCATTCTTCGACATTCAATATGAAATGAAAATCCTCAATCAGCATCTGAAGCCAGACGTAAAAACTTGGAGGAACTTTGTGGGCGATGAATGCGAAGAAACGAACTTTATGTGGAAAGTGTTGGGATCCGCACAGTAGACGTGAAGACGGATCAAATAAGGAAAAATTATTACTATTTAAGGGAAAGGGTAGTAGCGCGTTCGTTCCCCACCGCAAAGACCTGCGGTCCGGAGTTTTGCAGATATCTCAGCATCATAGAAGTTATATTTCGCATTCAGTTCATATTGTTACATCATTACTCTGAATTATTAGTTACTATTGTTGTCGTCTATTCTTTACTTCGTCAGAGCTGGAGAAGAGTTACGGCGTGAGGCGGCTGAGATCTCACGGCTCCTAAGTTCACCGAAAACCCCAATCCCTCTCAGTGTATGGTTATGGACGTTGTTTGGATGTTCTTTAGTGGTTCTTTGTGGAATACTTCCTGCTTTCCTGTTACCTGCTAACACTAACGAGTATCTTCGGACTGAAGGTAAGTCTTTATAGTTAACTGCGTACATATTGCATTTTAGGAAGCAGTACAAAGTTTTTTTTTGACAGAAGGCAGACATAATCTCAGCTTGCTTCTATCATTCGCAGTTGGCAGTCTTCTTGGAGATGTTTTTCTTCATCTTTTACCGGAAGCATGGGGTAGCTATGATGGTACAGTCTTTTATCGTTTTTATTTCAAATCTAGAAGCTTTTTTGAAAACAAATGCTGTTAAGCATAAAAATAATTTAGTTGATATCGAACACATTGGACTATGTACAATGGGCGGTCTTTTAATTTGTTCTTTGGTCGAGAAACTCTGCAGTACAACGGAAGAAAGCCAGCATAAGGTAATTTCTTCCAAGCTGAATGAATTCACTGAACTGTGATTGACGATGTTTATTCCAGGTTTGTGCAATTATGAATCTAGTTGCCAATTTGGTGGATAACTTTACGCATGGGTTGGCGGTTGGTGCCAGCTTTTTAGTATCACCAAAGGTAATTTTTCATCTATCTATTCAACAGCGCAACAGTGGCTGTCTGCTATTTTTTGGCTTAAGAATGGTGATTCGAAATTTGGTAAATCACACATTCTGTCGGGGTCGAACTAGCGACCAAACTCCTTCAGGTCGCTGTTTCTAGTACTACGCGTTTGTAAAAAAATTGCAAACTTTTGGTTGATATGCCTAATAACGTTGTCTTGAAACCGAGCTTAGAATATGAAATAAAAAAGAGAGACTCTCTTCTGAATTCTTCCTGGTCTTGTACTCTATCTCTAAAATTTCCATGTATTAGGTTATACGGAAATAAATGAGCGTTTTAAAACTTTTATTGTTTTTAATGTATTTTTCACCAATGAAATATTTCTTGTGCTTCGCAAAATTACATACTACTGGAAGGTTGATTTTATGCTATTTTTAACCATGTCGTTATATTTTGTAAAAGAATAAGTTTGTTTAGCAATTTTGAGGTTTGAGATCAGGCTCCACAGCACTTCCTGAAGCCGAACCAGAAAAAGGTTGTTGTGACTGCTCGGTGGCCTGCAGCCGGACTGATTCATCACGGCTTTTTGAATCAGGGCGAAACGATTACAGCAGACAAGTACTGCCCACAAATCGACGAAATATACCGCAAACTCCGACAACAACGATCGGCATTAATCAACAGAAAAGGACCAATCTTTCTCCACGGTAGCGCCTGGCCTCACGTTGCGGAACCAGCGCTGCAGAAGTTGAACGAGTTGGGTTACGAAACTTCGCCTCATTCGCCATATTCATCAGACCTCTCGCTTGCTGACTACTACTTCTTCAAGCACCTTGGCAAAATCCTGGGCGAGAAATGCTTCACCAACCACGATTACGCAAAAAATGCTTTCAACGAATTCGTCGCTTCCAGAATTACAGAATTTTATGCAGCGGAATAAATAAACTTGTTTCTAATTTTCGAAAATGGTAGATTCAAGTGATTTTTATTTCGATTAATAGAGTTCTGTTTGAATTAAGTTACATCGTTTTAAATAACAAGTTAAAAACGCTCATTTTTTTCTGTTTAGCCTAGTATTTTATGAGTCATTTTAATGATGCGTGAACCTTGATGAAAAATACTGATTCACTTTCTAATGCTTTCACTTATTCATTCCATCGATTTTTTGTCCTAATTCACCTGTTTTGTAGTTCGGAATGATGACGACCTTTGCTATTCTCGTACACGAAATTCCACACGAAATCAGTGATTTCGCAATTCTTCTCCGAGCAGATTTCGATCGACTCCAAGCTGTGAAAGCCCAAGTAAGCTGAGTTCAAAGTATGGAGCTTCTGTACTTTATTGAAGCTCTCACTGCGTCGAAATAATGATCTCTGGATAAATTTTAATGCGTGACTTCTTCATTTTTTCTAGCTAGTGACCGCTTTCGGAGGTGTAGTTGGTGCTTGTGCTGCACTCTGGCTGCAAAGTAGCGCAGTACAATCGATTGATTGGATCTTACCATTCACAGCTGGAGGATTTATTAATATATCACTCGCACAGATTCTACCTGAGCTCAATCAGGAAACTAGTCGGAGGTGTTTTATCGAACTTTACCCTTCAGTTAAGTTCCTCGTTAAAGCTCAGTTTCAGGCAGAACATCAAACAACTGGTGATGATTTTACTAGGACTCTTTGTTATGGCGGCCATTAATCAGTTTCATATCGCATAGTCAAGTTCTATTCCTCGAACTAACCACTATATGAAGTATTTATTCAATTGATTGCTTTTCTTACCTTCCTACGACGAAATTGCCTTGTTATAGCTCTTGCCGATGTGTAAACTAACACCTTGTGAAGTATTTATTCACTCCAGTGCCTTTCTTACTTTTCTAGGATAAAGTAGACTTTTTTTTAGACCTTTTTTCGATATACAGGATAGTAGTTTGTAAAATATTTATTCAATTCAATGATATTCTTTCCTCTTCTAGGACGAATTTGCTTTAGTCTAATTCTTGCCGATGTGTCTTGTCACCATTCTTACGTTTCATTATGGGTCGATGGGTTGATGGTCTAGTTTGTTTTCTAAATGTTTAGTTTGTTTACAAACATATGTGTTTATTAGGATTGAGACGGTCAGGATTCTGCTGAACCGGTACTGAACCTCGCATTATTCAACATATGTATAAAAAGAATTTTGTTAAGTGCTGTTTTGTGTTCTACTAAGAAGCTGCGAATATACAAACAGTAATGAAAGGGTGAAGGATGGAACCTTCGACGTTGATCAATCTCTGTTGTCATGCATTCGACTCCATCAACCTCCGTGAAGGTGAGTGACTGCATATCTGATCTATACAATGACTTTCGGTAGCATTTCGGTGTATTAAATCAGTGCTACCAATCCTATAAGAGAAGTCTGGTATCAGTTTGTTGAGCCCTCAAGTATGAAAGGTTTCGTGGATCGGTAGGACGTCATCGAACCAGAGACCACGTGTGTAGTAAAGCACATCTGTAACCATTGATTTACTTGCGTCATAATTTTAGCTTTAACTAAAAAGCAAAAACATTAAATGGTCATAACAGTAGTGCATTCTATTTCACGCCTTCAGTATACTAAACCTGGACCTTATAGTAATCTGCATCTGTGGGTGTGTCTAGAGTTTTCGAATCTCAAGAAAGTTCCTGTTCTAATGCGCTATTGAAGAACATAGGCATTCATTTTGCTTTGTTCTATTTTTCCACACTTTTTCTGGCGGGGTTCTGTACAAGTTCAATATGTATTATTTCTTGATAAGCTTGCACGAGGTTGATAAATATATTTATTTTCGGCTAACGTTTCGACGTCTTCGTCTTCCTCAGAGCCGGTGATCCGAGTCGATGGTCCATGCTTGTTGTTCGCCTCGACGTTGCGTCTTCGCCTTCCTGTCGAGCCAGATCTTCCTCAGCGAGCCATCTTCTCGAATGAGGCATCCTCACTCAGTGATGCCCTTTTTATACACGATGTTGATGGTAGATATATAATGACAATGTCCGGTGGTAACAACTTGTATTTCTTCCGGACATACATCAATGCGCACATCGTGCAGAGGTCGGTGTGTTATCAGCTAGCACAAAGCGTAGTAATATTTCGAAACCGACCTTCCCTAAACCTCGGTGTGACAAATCAATATGTATTATTTCTTGATAAGCTTGCACGAGGTTGATAAATATATTTATTTTCGGCTAACGTTTCGACGTCTTCGTCTTCCTCAGAGCCGGTGATCCGAGTCGATGGTCCATGCTTGTTGTTCGCCTCGACGTTGCGTCTTCGCCTTCCTGTCGAGCCAGATCTTCCTCAGCGAGCCATCTTCTCGAATGAGGCATCCTCACTCAGTGATGCCCTTTTTTAAAATTTTTTTTTTTAAAATTTCTTTTAAAATTTCGAAATATCTGTACAAGTTCCTCTATTCCATCACCGTAAAATTGTCGACTTTTGGAGTTCACAAGGTTTTCGGAGGTGTTTTTAGCGGCGTACTGGTCAATGATTTTTCTCCCGTTTTTCTTTCTTTTTTCTTTGTAGAGGTAATTCATCAGTCGACGATATGGTTGATGGATACATTGAAGAAGAACAGTTTCAAAGAATGTTCACCCGACCTTTATTCTAATCTCTTCCGAGGGCATATGTGTCGAATTAACGTCGCTATCCTCTTCGAAAAGTTTGGCATTATTTTTCCGACTCCGGAGGAATAGAAGTTATGGTGAGCACTGGGCGCGCTAATAAACCAACGACCACGTAAACATAACGGGACGTCGCTAACCACTGCGTTAGATCTGTCCTGCACTGTTCGTACTCATAAGTTTCATCAAACTCTGAAAGTTTTTCGTTCATTGCCAAGGTTTCGAAGTAAATGTTGCGCTCCTCGGATAGATTGCGGTTTGTTTGTGAAATGAATCAGTTGTACTGAGAGCCTTTTCTCCGCTTTAGGTCCAAATTTGAATTCATCGATAAACTGCATATATTTCCAGTCCTTTTTTTCACCTTTGTTCCAATTTGCAACATTCAACAGATATGACTTCAATGATGCTGAGATATTTGCAAAACTCCGGACCGCAAGTGCATGCGGTTGGGAACGAACGCGCTATTGTCCCTTCCGGGGAGAAGCGCGTTCACCACCACACCACGCTGGTCCTTCGCTTCGCCTGTCTCTCAGCTAGTTCTATCGATCTTTTGCCATCAGCAATTACCCGTCAGCGGGATTGCTCTGGGGACAATAGCGCGTACGTTCCCCACCGCAGACATCTGCGGTCCGGAGTTTTGCAAATATCTCAGCATCATTGAAGCTATATTTCACAATGTATACCTTGCCGTTAAAAAGAGTAGGCAGTAAATAATAGGTTAAAATTCAACATATAGTTAAATTTAAGGGAAACATTAAAATCAAAACACAAGTAGGGATCTGTTTTGCAAAAAGACAGCTAATATGATGCAAAGACACAAGTGTCTATCTAAAAACAATGGGTCCAAGTTTGAAAGACAAAGTCGAATTGTTTTTATAGCGACATAATCACGCGCTTCAGTTTTGTTACAGTCAGCTTCCACAATCGGTCTTCATGTGCTGAGTGCGGGGAGGTTCTAATCTTCAACTCAGCTGTAGTCGGTTTGGTCGATATGATCGACGAACATACCGGTCGTTCTGCTCCATGGTCCCATTTGATGACTCTTGTGGCATTTTTCTAAACCATCGTCTTCGATCCACTTGTTGTCAATCGATTTAATAGTGTGCTACACAAACTCATTGAACTACAATCAGTAGTTCTTGATCGATGTGCTTTTTTTGAAGGAAGCTAAAACGACATTCGACCATCTTCAAGCTACTCTATGCTTAGCTAATGTCGTAAGTATAAGAATGACGCTATTGCTTAGTCCACGATCTCCATCCATTCCTCACAACATCTAACTAGTTTCAACCTCGAATCCTTCTTCTACTAAGTTACTTAGTTTCTGATTGTCTGAGCTTGACTTTCTTCTATGAAGAATGGCTATGTTGCCCAAGAAGCAAAGCTTCGTAGAGAATTTTCTACCCAATTTTCTATGACCAATAGGAGGGAACTAAAATGAAAACTAGCTGTTCTACCTTCACAACCACTTGAAATCGGGCCTCACAGCTTTCTTCCTAATAGAATACAAGCTGTTCAGTTGTTTAAAGCACAAACAAGTTTTAACCATGCGAAT
Source organism: Angiostrongylus costaricensis (assembly GCA_900624975.1). Taxonomy (NCBI): domain Eukaryota; kingdom Metazoa; phylum Nematoda; class Chromadorea; order Rhabditida; family Metastrongylidae; genus Angiostrongylus; species Angiostrongylus costaricensis. The sequence continues at coordinate 135,744 of UYYA01004145.1, read as the reverse complement.
GTTTTAATGAATGCGAAGAGCCTGTTAAAAGAACCCCTGCAGAATTTACGGCTGGATTTTAAAGCCAATCTCTACCAACTTACGTCCACTGATGTCCCTCATTGAACAATCACCTAGATAAGAGGATGAACTCCGAGCACATGCGATCTTGTCCTTCTTTCAGACGAAGTTAGAATTATGGGATGAAGTCGTTGTTTTGTTTCACTACTTTTTTGGTTTGGAAGTTGAGTTTTAACAAATGAAAAGTCTTATTGTTTAAAACAGCGAAATGAGATTTTTTATATATGAATTACCAGTAAATATGAGTGATATGACCTTCACGCAATATCTATTTTTTTTTATTCCACTTGATTGATTTTACTAGAGGCACCCTACTTCCAGCATGGTGACGTCTGAAAGTATTATTCAGCTGATCATAACCTTTAAAAGCCTCCAATAAAGTAATATTAATTCAGCGAAGAAGGTAACAACGAAATTAACATTTTACTTGTTCCTTTTACTACTCTTCTTCTTTACTCTTATAAAGTTGAACACACGCACGAGGTCTCTTGTGAAATTTGCGAGAATGTAGAGGGAATCTTCCAACGGTTTACCGCCTCATCGAGTCTGGGAGAGGTTCCTTGATGTGACGTAGCTGAGATTTGCTCTAGCGATAGCGAATAAACATTAGTCAATTTAGGTCACACTTCTTTTTTTCTGTGCTCACCACATGCTGGACTACACTAGTTTCCCTACAAGTACTTCATTTTTTGTTCTCTTTTTCGACAACTTTTGGCAACTGGAATAATTGAGGAGCAGGAAACATAGAAGTTTATAGAATGTACTTTGTCGTTCCAAATATACTTTTAATTTTTTCTAAAGTGTTTCATTGAATTTAAGTTTTCCTTCAAACAAATCGTGCAACTGTGAAGCGGAATCAAACGTAGGTTCTACAGAGGCAGAAAATTGGAATTTCGTTGGGCGGGAATCATGAAGGTTCTATTTTGTGTGCAATTTTATTTGCATTTTCTAGTGTTTTTGGTTGTGGTGAATCGAACTCGAGATGCTGGCTAGATGTAGTTCGATCGAGGCTACATCAAAGACACGTTAAGTGTAAAAGTTTGAGGTAGTAAAGACTGTAAAATCTATGTGGAATGCATGAAATGTGAAGATTTCTAGCTATAATGAAGGAAATTTACTTCTAAAGACAAGTTTTCATAGGAACTCCAAGTTTTAGACACTGCAGGTAGTGGTACTTATAAAATAGGTTATGGTGTTAAAGAAATAAGTATGGACGATCGAGGCCATGAAAATTTTGAATTTTCTTTTGCAAGACCCGTCCTTACACGTGAATATTATAGGTAGTATGTTAATAGTCTTTATTACAAGAGTTTTTCATAATAAATATGTCTACATATCTCTGCAATATTGAGCCCCTCAACGGCTTACCTCCTCATCGTGGCTAGGAGGTGTTCCTGCTTGTTGTGCTGCGATATACAGCGGCGGTATTCATCCCTCTCCCCAGCAGGATCTCCCAAAGTGAGAAGGAATTCGGAATTTTATTAGGAAGCCTAGCTAAGAATGAGCCAATACCAGGATCCACAACCATCCTCTTACCAAAATAGTCAAATGGTGACAAATCCCCTTCTGATCCACATGGGTGGAGACTGCCTGTGGAGGTGGTGATCAGGGGCAGACTTTGGCTAGGCTGGCTCCAGGTCTCAAGGGAACCACAATAGCTAGGCCAGCAAAAATCCGGCAGAATGTAAATTGTGCTGGTGTCTGTGCAATCAGTGAGGACGGGTTATCTAAGTATTCAAGCAAGCAAGTATAATATTAACAGGATATTACGTGCATAAGAGTTCGGAATGGAGAACCCTTTGTGGAAAATACATAGATGAACGTCTTGTTCTACAGAAAAATCGGCTTGATTACATCCACTACAGAAGCGTACTCTGAAGACAATGTGTACGACCCTTCTCAACAATTTTCCATATTAATGTGGTAAAATGGGGCGGATAGCACACTAGTAGTGATGTCCGTTATCACGAGCATGGTACTAGTTCGATTCCGCTGCGGGTCAACCGAACCTCTCCTCTCTCCGGCATCGGGAAATTGGTACCAGATTTATCTGAGAAAAAAATCACTCTCTGCAATCTAACTGGGAACGCTCCAGATCGGCTATCTCAGGACTCCAGGGAGAATTGCTCGAACAGAATTCTACAACATTTAAGATGAAATAGAAACCCTCAAGCAGGAACTGAAGCGATACGTAAAAGTTGAAAGTTCTTAGTGGACAATGGATGCTAGGAAACGAATTGGATGTGAGAAGTGCTAGGATCCGCGCAGTAGATGTGAAGACAGATCAAATAAAATAAAACAAAATAAAATAAAAATGAAGCAAAAATACCTTTATTTTCAGAAACAGTGTGGAAGCGAAGCTGAAACGTCTCTGTTCGCTCTTAAACAGCTCACGGTTCAACCGACATCTTCTCTCGGCGCAGCAGAAAAAAGATGGAAATGTTAGTGTTGACTTTTATCTAGTGTCTTTTCTTTCCTCATGACATGGTGCGATTAATTACGGCCATAAGTTAGCTGAGATACGAGCAAAACTGTGGACCTCAGATGGGCTTCGCACTCACGGTTACACTTACTACGTGGGCTCACCTGCTATCTACCACTTCAATCGAGGCCATTGCCTTGTCTTTTTCAGAGCCAGTTGCTTGGGAATGATCTGGGAAGCACAAATCGGTATTAAGCACAATTAAGCTGATGCTGCAGTCGAAATGGCAACGGTAAAGAAAGAGCCTCGGTTAGAATGGTTGATAACCCATGAGGTCGTTCTGAGGTTAATGGCGAGTTCGAACCCCACCTTGGCTTCCAAGTGTTGCTCATACTTCGGCATCCATATGGTTGAACTTTTTCTTCGGCGTGTAACACTACCAGCTTTATAAGTCGCTTTATAAGGTTTTGGGTATACAACAATGTTCTCAAACGAGGTATCAAAAATTATTCCTCGACCCTATAGCCGCATCGAACCTCTATTTCCACCAGTAATTCACTAAGAGATCTATAAAATGCGTAATTGGTCACCAATTGTTTGAACGCGACCCCCGAGCAAGCCGAGCCGTCGTCGAGAGTCCACACGGATTCGGCTGCGGAATGATTCCGATTCTTCGATGTCTCTGATCTATAGTTAATGTGCAAACGGATTTCAGGGAACACCACATTTTTGGAAAGCGATGAGAGGCTCTGCAGACCAGATTTCAATATGCGCAGTTAGATAAGAAGCCACAGAGTCTATGAAATAATTACTTCACACAATGATATTTTTTGCCAGTGTGAGAGCACACTGTTTCTATTTTTATAGGAATCTAACTGTCTTGATTTGATGAATCCTTCGACAAGAATTTAAACCTTATTTTATCCTTGGGCAACCTTTTCTTGGGAGGTGACCAAATAGTATAAGATAGTGCAAGTCTGTTGGAAGTGATCCATGGAGGATAAAGTGGAATTTAAAAAGGAAATCCCCTCATCGATGAATAGGAAGCGCAGAAGTTCGAGACTTAATTTTTCTTGTTGCAGATCTCGTCAATGGACGTCTCAGAAACAATCAACACGGCCAGAATTCAACGAAATTCGTGAAGAAGACAAATTTCTCAAATGGAAGCTGAGTCCGTACACGAAAATCGGAAGATTTTGATGGATGATGATTGACAGACAACGGACTGAACGAAATGAATGCTGGGATCCAATTAATACGTGAATTTTGTTCACACAAATAGAGAAACAAATAATAAATACGTTTTCAGTAAATGTTAGCTGAAAAATATGGGTGAACGTTTAAGTGCAGTAATGTAGGGCTTAAGGGCGACTTCACTAAGCATCGTTTGGAGGTGACTGAATGCATATCTAGCCTTTGCAATGGCTCGCAGTGGCCTACCGATGTGTCGAGCTAGTGCTGCTACCCTCCCGGACAAGTCTGGTACCAATTTTCCAACCCCAAAGAGATGGAAGACTTGGTGGGCTATGGGGGCGTTGATCGATTCTATGTGCGTGTTGCAAAGCGCCTACGACCACTGAGCAATCACGTCACACGCGCCCTATACATGGTAGATACCCATATCGTGTCGTATATATTATATTTCTGAAATATCGTAGTCATTCTAACGGCTTTTTCCTACTTGGTGTTAATTTGGATTTGAAAGACTAAGTTATTCCCAAATAGGTGTGCATTTAAATCTGTGTAAATCACTGTGAATGTGTCAAATATTTCTTTTTGGTATGTCGTTATCCTATTGGAAAATTTTCCAAACTATTATTTAGGAGTCGGTGATGGAAGAATCTCTGTTGGAAGACCAAAGGTAGGAGAAAATAAGCAAAGGAAAAAGTAAGTGGGTAATACTGTCGGGAAGCATTATCACACACCATTCTACTTGCATCACGTGACTATTGGCAAGTGTTCTCGGACGCGTACTGAGAACTTTTCAACTGAACTTTCCCACTTAACCATGCTATGAATTTTTTTTCTTGAAGTAAGTAGACTTAGAAATATTTCTTGTAACTCGTTTTGCTTCCACCCACTTCCCCTCCCCCCCCCCCCCCCCCCCCCCCCCCCCCTCCAAATGGAGTACAAACTTTGATGTAACCTCGTTCAGGTGGTTTTGGAGGTTCATCAGTATATCTGGGACTTCCTGATCCGTCACCTGCTTACTGCGAATACCCTTTCGAATTACACCATTGCGAGTAAAATAACTTTCACACCTTTTATTTTACTTTGTCTCGAAAGCACTTCTTAGCAAGAATTTAGGACTCCGTATCCGACGGCAAATAAAGCACGTGGATGAACAGTGGATGCAGCGAAGGCAAACAAATTTTTCTGTTCAGATGCTTGCAATAATGTTCGCATTTAGTGGAGGTTCGGAGTGGTTTTAATGGAAATGGTTTGTGAAACGTGTAGTTGTAAATAATGGGAGTAGTAGTGATTGTGAATTATAACTGAAATTTGTTAATCCTTAGGGAATGAGGTCGTATAGAGAAAAAATAGTGTATAAGATGTATTATTGGTGAACAATACTAGGTAAATGCAGCGAAAATTATAGAGAGTAGTGATTCCAACGTACTATTTGACCCCGCACACCGATGATGGCCGAGCTCGTTCACAGATAGTACCTTTGGTGACTACTGCACAACAATTTCACAACTCTGGAAGCGCTTGAGCTTGCATGTAAGGAATGATATTTGCATATAGGGTGTTGGAATTTCGTGTAGGCATATATACATTACAAACTAGATGTTGCACACTAAGTGTTTTTGAGAACAATTTTCAACCCATCATTTATGGTTGTAGAAAAAGTTTCCATACCTGTTTATAGGAGCAAACCCCGTTAGAGCACACTGATGAATGCATACTCTGTTAACACCTAGTCAATGAAGAAGTATTCTCGACGATCTATCATCTTGTCCTAAAGGAAAGCACTCACCATTTATCGGACTCCAGTGCAGAGTTAAGGCATTTGTGCTCCTCTTCGCCGACCGCACTCTCTTCAACAGTAATGGTCAACCGTATATAAGATGAACTAGTTCAAAACCTGGTTTTCTGTGAAGTATTATATGAAAAATTAGTAACAAAAGTTTCTCCCATGGACGACCCTCTCCACGGCATCTGCGTTGGATAAGCTACCGACTGATTGTGGGAAGTCTAGGAAGAAAAATCTGTGCACTAAAATAAAGCACTCGGAAAGAATATGGCACGTATAGGTGACACATTGGGGGCTGCAGCAAAGTCATTATGTCACCTGTAGGTGTCATTCACAAAGAATCTGTTAAACATCTACGTGAAATGTTCTTACAACGAGTCCTTTTTTCAAATCATAATTTGATCACATTATTACACTTTGATCAGGAAACGAGCGTTTTCTTTTCTTGTTCCACATGAGGCTTCGAAAAACTGCGCTGTTCGTTCAGCCGCATCTTTGTTGCTATACTGCGCTGGTCATAAAGCTACATAAATCGATGACCAAAATATTCGTCAAAATGGAAAAGTAAAACATTAAGGAACATATTAAGTGGGGTAAATTGTTATCCAATGACAAGGTTACTCATTACTTGCTAATACACATTGGTACTTAAGCTGCTGCGCGCCCTGTGTGGATATTAACACAACCAGAAAAGCAATATTGAAGCCACACATACTGCGAAAGACTTTTAGTACAACGACAATGTTTAGCTGGCAAAAAGATAAAAGTTGAAGCGTTCGGTATCCAATAATCCTACAGGAGTACAGCATTTATCTGAGTTCGTTGATTGCATTGAAGATGTGTCTGACCGTATATCTGCCCTATGCAATGATTTGCTGCAGCTTCAATATATTTCACGTCATTGTTTTTTTTATTCTCGAAATGAGGCCTGACGTCAATTTGACGATTCCGGATGAATGCAGTGCTTCACTAGCCTAGGGTGCTGGGACAAAGCAACACATCGTGTGTTTTACAAGACAACCGTACCCACTGCACTAAACGAACCATATTCAGTGGTATATCTTGAGAAACTGAGCTCGGCAGTGATTCTAAATGGAATTAGTTCACCGATTTTTTGGCTGTTGGAAAGCAAATGCTGTACTTTTGGCAGCATAGTTTAGCAGTCGCTACAGCACGAAAGCATGCATAGAACTCTATTTAGTTCTCTGCTGTATAAAAACAACATCAGATTTGTGCAAATGTGAAAAAATAAAGGACGGTAAAACACGTAATTAAAAAATATTAGAAAGGTAAACCGATTTATTAAAACGCCTTGATCTATTTAGTCACAAATGTCATTCCGGTTGACTCCTTCCTTTTCGTTGTGGTAAGGAGGAAATCGGAGGAATGGGTTTTTCTGGACGTCGCAATGTGGCGTGAACCGAAGTGTCCATCATTTTTTTTGGAGGCTAATTTTTTTACTTTTTTATTTTATTTTATTTGATCCGTCTTCACGTCTACTGTGCGGATCCCAGCACTTCTCACATTCGATTCCTTTCCTCGCATCCAATGTCCACGAAGATCCTCCAACTTTTACGAGTGGCTTCGGTTGCGGCTTGAGGTTTCCATTTCGTCTTGAATGTTGTAGAATTCTGGTCGAACAATTCTCCGTGGAGTCCTGAGTTAGCCGGTCTGGAGCATTTCCAGTCAGATTGCAAAGAGTGATTTTTTTCTCAGATAAATCCGGTACCAATTTCCCGATGCCGGAGGGATGAGAGGCTCGGTTGGCCCGCAGCGGAATCGAATTAGTACCATGCTCGTGACGACGAACATCACTACCACTGTGCTATTCTCTTTTTCGGCGAAATAATATATAAACCCAAGTTGAGGAGAAATCGAAATATGTACGCCGAAGTCTTGGTGTAAAAGCAAATTTATGCCATCCAAAATCCGGTGCGCTATCATAGGTTACCTATCCAGTAAAAATCTATAAATATAGAGCGTCATAAGAAGTGTGAGGAGTTCCTCGAATAGTACAATTTACTTTGCATTTCTGTTATGCGATAAGCAAGTGAAAAAGACTTTACTAATGCTATTTGAAACTCTTTGGTAATTCATGGGGTTTCAGGTGATACAGAAACTTCCTTCTAAATGGATGCAGTGTGATGTAACAGGTACTAATTCTTCAAGTCGCAAAATTATAAATGAGAAAATCGTCTGTAGCTTCAATTATGCTGCGACATTTGCAAAAAAAAAGTGAATAAAAACGGTTAAGATTGAAATTATCTATATTTGACCCTTTAGAAACCGTGCATCTTATGTGTTTAGAAGATATGGCAAATATCAGTTGTACATTGCACCAGTAACCTTTCTATGGTCATGGTGAGCTCCAGCTCTCTTTAAAATGGTTATGTTGTATGTTTCTGATTCATATGAGCATAACTCAAGCGAAATCGTGCTTTGTTTTTTTCACTCATCTAAATTTAAGAAAGCTTCAAAAAGTAAAGTATTTAGAAATCCAATTTTCGAATGGAATTCGATATATCAGGCTCTTACAAAGCATTTTCCCAACACTTCCACTCAAAATTCAAAATAAGGGTTTTGCTGCTTGCCATAAACCACTTCCTTATCTTGAGGCGCTTTTGTACTAAAAACATGTCACTTTCAGTTTATATAAGATGTGGGAAAGGACAATAAAATTAGACAGAGTTTCTTCAGGAATTCGACATCATCACCATGCTTTTACTGAAAGCACTCTAGAGCGTAACACTGCATTTGCCATTACATTTACGTTGACCACGGCATTCTTAATACTTTGTCGTGAACTTCTTTTAGTTTAAAAAGTCACTCACATTCCTCGTGAGCGTATGATATTGGGCCAGGATGGTCAACGAAATGTTAATGGAGCAATGTAAAATGGAAAGTGATATCAACGTGTGCCCATTTTTAACCGTCACAAAACGTCACCAATCTATTAGATGTCCAAACAGTTCGTTCGTTAGAGTTAAATGTATCACGGCGGGGTTCTGGATCAACACCGTTCGACCATGTGCCGCCGCTTTAACAGAGACGCTAGTATCGAGCATTACAAAGAAAAACTATTTCTTGGGATTGTAATCACCGCATTCACCGCCATCAAGGGCAGGCCACCTCAAATCCGTGAAGAACGTCAAGCTTTCGTGACCGCTGTCTTAGTTCAGCAGTGGCATATCTACTCTTCATGCTTTCTTGATTCAATTCCAAATAAGCACAAGAATTTTATAATCCAGCCATATGGCAAAAAAACTAAACTTTCATCGAACACAAGATAACGACTAGCATTTACACAAATGGAACTCCATGTGCGAAACTTATCGTTGAATCCCCAATAAAAGGATGAGATACAGAAAAATTTACGGCATCATCTTTGCTTCGTTCGCTTGCTTGCCTTAATGCTTAATGCTTTAAAGTGCTTTAAATGCTAACTAATGGGCTTGAGACATTCTCCATATTACACACGAGATGCTTTTTGTTTATGTTCTTGTAAGCATTACAAATCCTGGCATGTTTTTCTGGCCAAGACCGATTTCGTTTCTTTTTTATTAAACGGTGAGAACATGGGGACCTTTAATGTTTAATTAAAAGAAGGAGCGTGAAACCGAGCATGACCACACGATGTAATTCATCATTTCATCCCTGCCGGTTCAGTTCGTGGCGATGAAATTTGTTTCTAATACTAACCGTTTCTCTTTAAATAGGTAAGCGTTTCCGCAAATTTCGAAAAAATTCACTGCTATAGAGTGGAAGGAACTTCACTAATACCTCGACGTCTTGTTCGTGCAAAGACAACGATTGTTTGAAACCTTTTTTTTCTAAAATTTTCGGCCTCATATTGATGGGCACGAAGGTCTTGATGGAATAGCTGTCCATTTTTTAAGAAAACATGAGGTCCGAGGAAATGTTGCTGCGCCATAGAATAGATGTCTATCGGTTTGGCGCCTTACATTACCATGGGTAGGTGGAACAAACCCCTCTTCGAACCGCATGGGCAAACGATGGAAGGATTTGAGAATGCCTTAGTAAAGCTATCCCAGGATTTGGAGAAGAACGAGTTCGATCAGCATTCAATGAAATTCATAAAGAAAACAAAACGCGTAGTTAGCATCCGACACCATACTGCTATCCAGTCACCTCCGTGGATGATGACAATATTTCGAAGAAATGCTGGAAGTGCAAAGTGAATATGTCAGCCCGTCTCTAATATCCAGTTAAGAAGAATCCATAGTTCTAATCGCATAGGAAAAAATTTTTCATATCGTTCATTAGGACTAATTTAAAGGAGGAAAAGTGAACGTGAGCCCGTTGAAAACCAGCTGACCCTTTTTGTATCGCTGGCGTAGACAGTTTTCAGAAGGAATTGGTTGCGCACCATCCATACTGTTTAAGCGACTCGTTTTTCCTTGAATTCTTTGAATGAGCTGAAGTTTTTCTCAGAATGTCTGGTCAGAGCGTTATCCCATAAATTGCGCATGAAGTTCTCCTTGGCCAAATTCATTAAAGTTCTTGTGAACTAAGGATTAATGAACCTAATAACATTTCCAGAACTAATCGCCGTCTCATATGAGCGTAGAAAACCTTTGAGTTTTCTTGACAGCTAATTTTTTAGCAATTTTTTTCCTTCTTATTTACGTTAGCAACTTCAGTGTAACATATGTAAGGGTCTTTCAAAACTTTTCACGATTTTCTTAAGCAAAAATCCAGTATAATTCTAACCGACTCTGGTTGGTGAGACTCAGGAGACTTTCCTGCATATGATATTTACTCAAGAGGTTTATCGAGTGAATGTCACAATCTTGTCAAACAACAGAACTGACGTAAAACAAACTGGATGCTCCTTCAACTTTCGCTTTACATTTTCTATCCCACTGACAAGCAAATGGCTTACAGCCACAGAAGTCCAAAAGAATTTAGCCTTCAGTGTTAAATATACATATGTGCCTTCTTATTTTTTTGTTGTCAACGCTCTATTGGAGGAACAAAGAGACCAAACAAACAGAATTTCGCTTGTAGCGACAAGTTGTTTTAGGAATATAGTCGGTAGAAAATGAAAATAACCCTCAAAAAAATACGTACACTTTTATATAGCAAAAGGCACAAGTCTCATTCATAAGCTTCTTAAGTGCTCAATCCCTTTTTTGACAACTGTCGAAGAACTGGCAAATTCAACAGCAGTTTCAGATTATGGGTAAAAGTACTTCGACCAGATCAACAAATCTCTCCATCCCTTTAGGGTTAGTTCATTTGTAGCAGACTTGTCTGAGAGAATAAAAATAGCTGCTGTAGAGGTCGATAGGCCCTCACCATATTGTCCAAGTGTGCATTCACCCAAGGCGACGGTGCTTAATGCAGTCGATTACATTGTAGTACGGAACAATCAACACCAAATGCTCTTGCGTTAATGCTCTCTTGTTACATTGGAAAAATCCTCGTCCAACCTCCTTTTCCAAGAAATGAAGTGGATAGTTCCAATTAGCTATGTTTTATTAACACTTCAGTAAGATCTAACTAGAATATCACTGAAAAATCAACGTTTTAAAAAACCTGTGGATCACCGGTTTCGTACATTTCATACTGTGCCTATTCTTTCAAAATGTTAAAGAAAAAATCGCCATACTATTTTTATATTATCAACAAAGAATAAGAAAAGAAGGAGAGATAAAACGGGTTTATTAGTATACTAAATTATAGAACGACCTGAATATTATTCTAATAACATAAAACGTTATTCTACAACCCGACAATATAGCGCTACAGTGCAAAGGTGACTGTGAGACAAGAAAGCGTGGATTAATCTGAAAAGGACTCATGAACAGGCTAAACTCACGAATAGCTAGATCGCCCACAATAAATGCAGCAAGAAAACGCAAAAAATTGAGTCAGATCTGATCAGTGTTAGGAATTTTATGGGCTCTCATTCATGAGTTGGTTGATGAAAGGTTGTATGACATCACCGTGACTCCATGCTGTAGGATGGAAACGGAAACGAGGACGACCCTACAAACGTTGTTTAAAGAAGAATTTCTCATAATGAAAAGTTCTTTAATATAAAGAATATTGTACATCGTAACCTTTCTGTCAATGAGGAATTTCTCAAAGTTCCATGTGATATCATGTGCTCGAACAGGATTGTACATCAGCTCATCGGTCTTTCCAATTTTCTCCACGGTTTGTGGACAGCTCTCCTGCAAGGCTTAGCTGTGAAAATAATATGTTTTTCACACTCTTCTAACAGTTCTGCATCAAAAATGATGCATAGGTGAACCTTGGTCCCAAATCCTACAGGCAAGCAGCTGCCCATTTTCCCATCCTCCTCTCACTAGAAGTAGCATCTAGCAAGGAGTAATTTCATATTGTTAGGTATTTGAACGACCAGACTGTTGCTGTTAGGCGAATTTTAGCGCAGGGTCTTCTTTGCCGAATGCTTCGGCATGGAGTGCCATCGATGGCATTAAATTGAATAGATGATGGCCATCTAAGTAAGTACGTATTGTCGTGATGATAAAGAGAGAGGAACGCACACACAGTAACGAGATTGTACTTGGTATGGGGACATTATGAGACTCATGTGTGGCATTCGTTACGAGATTAAGGGAAAAATTGCCATGAGATGGTTTAAAGTCATTTTCTGGTCGAAATAACATAAGTGAATGATTCCAGTGTAATAACATCAACTAAAACCTTCAGGAATTCATAAAGAGGATGGTGATTTTCGCCGTTAACATCAATCTTTCCGTAAATGTGAAGGTTCTGATGCGGCTTCCATCCATTGCCTGGTCGAACGTACATAATTCCATTCATTAGTTCATGATTTTCGGCAGGTTCCTGTAGTTGAAAGAATATAATGACAAGAAAAAACATTTTAACAAAATTAAAAGACCGCTTTTGTTGTGTTGGCGCGGCACAGGTAAATTGGATAGCTTCTCACCTGTAAGTAGAACTGGTTACAGGGAAAAGCCAGAATTGTGAAACCGCCGTTCACGTTTTTCTCGATCAACGGGTTGAAATCGGTGTATTGTTGCGTGTAAGCTGAAACAGTCAATAAATCTGACGATATAACCGTTTCCAGTTATTATTTTTAACAGAAATAATGTGCTGCATTTAAAGAGAATTTCTTTTTGAGACACGGTACTTTCGTGTGTTTAGAGGGTCTACGCGTGAATCAATTGGAGAAGTCATGGAAAATTGCTCTCGACCGGTTGTGTAAAGAATGCGAACTACTGGAAGTGCGAAAAATGGAGTGCGGTCGACCGACACCCATCTTTATCTTCTTTTTTTCAAAACAAATTCTGCGAAATTATTTGTATAAATAGTGCTTAGAAAACAACAACATAGAGTTCACTGCACTGACACTCTGCAGGCTATAGACTAGATTATGTTTACACAGTACTAAGAGAAGAATTAAAGAAGAAAGATTATAATAAACTAGAAGAATTACCACAGAAGGTGGCGACGTTTATTATCAAGAGGACTTGTCCTTTGTACTGTGATAAATCAGTAAATTCTCCTTGAAGGGTTTCCACCTGAGAATCAACGAGATTAACCTAACTGTATTTCAAATGATAGCAGGAGGAAATCTCATGGCATCACCTGAAAATCATAAATAGACTGATTTAAGTCTTTGCACTGACTCCATCGTGTCGTTTCATCAATCAATTTTGGACCTTAAATGTATTTTTATTCAACGAGACTTTCACAAGAAGAACCACTGAAATGACAGATTCATTAGTGTTTGCGTCAGTTTATGTTCCCGAATGTTGATACTAATACCTGGCTGAGCGGCGATGAGAATTACAAGGTACAAGGTGAGCGACAGCAAGAAGAACATGATGGGCGATGCGATTGCCTACCACCTTGGACACCTCCTTATATATTGCGCCAAGAAGTGGTTAGACACTTGCAAGAGAGCGGGGCGGTGTCAAAGGACAATACCCCTAACCACTACAACAACATCGTACAGACACACAGAAACTCACGTTCGCACATATACACCAAATACACGCAAAAATCACTACCCGCTATCGAAAATACGAACACGAACTGAAACACAAAACTGGCACGACCACAGCAATGTGATCATGAACCGAACCCCTCAAAAAATAAAAGATCATGTTTATGAACATAAAGTTGTAATTTATCGGAGCACATTTCAATGCGCAAGTCTCTCTTTCAGTTTTGGTTTGGATTTGCATTTCTCTCGTGAACGACTTGGTAATTATTCAATAAACATCCCCGTGCGCGCTTCCACAGTCTATGCACTGACGACGTGTGAAGCTCTTGACAAGACGACATTGAGAAAATGATCGTTCACACTTCTGACATCATTCGCATGAGCTGTTAGATTGGGTACAAATTACCGTTCCTATGCAAACAATCTGTGGAGACTCGAAAATTTTCCCTCATTTTTCGTAACGACATTCAGGAAATGATTACTTGTCAAGTACAGACTGTGTAATCGAATTTGTTCGAGCTTCGGATTTTTAGAGCGGAATTGAAAAAAAGTGTAGAAACGGATTCCGTGAATGGCATGCCATTCAGGAAGAGCTAACTCTTAAATTTATAAAAATTTTTTGCTCTTCTAGGCTTTCTACGTTAACAAATTGAAATTCTCAACGCTTAAAGTCTCTTTTTAAGTTATGGTTTTAGGTGTTTAGAGCTTTAACCTGCTACGCCATTCTACATAATATGATCAGCCTAACACAAGAATCACTTCTGCTTTTAAAGGATTTTATTCGAGCAGTAGAAACCTCTCTTCTGCCTTGAACGATTGTCAGCTGGAAGTTGAAAATGTGCGAACGCTCTAGCACTGATATCTCGAGATTCTAAGGGAAACCGCGGTCAACCAGCACACACTATATCAAGCGGCATCCGAACCCACATACAAACCTGATCATCTGCAAGGATGCTGAAATAAGAGAAAGAATCGACTCGAAGAAATGTTGGGGATAACGTAGAATAAAAATAAGGACTGTACAACTACCAATGTGACTGGTGATTGTTCATTTTTGAGTTCATCCGTTATCAGTGTTCTTCCATTTAAATACGAATTCAATTTTCCCGGAAAATATCACTCCTGCTTTAGCAATTCTAACGTCTTTCACTTTTGATGTAGCGAAGAATACTTCTAGAAGAGACTTATTTTTACAGGAACACTTAACATTCCGAATCCTTTACTGGAAGGATTTTTCCACTTCACTAAGTCAACAAGTTGTCTTTGTATTCCTTCCACATCTTATTCATATTGAGTCACTTCAATTGCATTTCTGCGGAACGATGAAGAGATCTGATTGATCAGTAACCAATACGACTATTTGTTGATGAAGCTGCTACAAAAGTAAGAAGAAATCCTTCATTTTATCGGCAAAAAGCAACTTGACATTTCAGTTGTGATATATGACGTCTCTGTATAAAATTTGAAAGTGGTTCGCTGATGAGGTTTATAAAGAGAACTCTGCGGAATGTTCTAATTAATCGGGGCTGGCTTCGCATGAAAATTTCCGTTTCTCTAATGTTCTATGCGGTCAGGTGTTTATCTTGTTCTGTTACTTAACTAATAATGTCTGACATTTTCACTGCTTTGTTTCTATTCTATCAGTTTGAAAAATTTTTTACGTATTTCATCCTTGAATTGGACCTGTCAGTGAGATAATCGTCGACCATTTTCTTTTGTCCTAAACATCGCAAACTGCTTACAGTTAATGTACTCTTTCTGGTTTTGACGGTGCTCGCTCAACAAGTTTTGGTCGACGACGTTTGTACATCATCGTGGTGAAAAACATGGAAGAACATAGTTTTATCATTCAAGAAACAACTTTTTCTGAGTTTTCGAGATAAAGTGATTTCCTTCTATGAGAAAAGAGCATCTATACAGAGATTCCATTCTACTACAGAATTATATTGCGTTAAGCAGATCAAGTGATTACTTCCGTATAAGAAATGTGGCTTGGATACAACGTGCATAAAAAGATTAGACTTTGCTAAATAAAGGCTAATTTGCAGTTGTTTTTCCATGAAAGTGTTGTACCGTGGAGTGGCTTTCAAATTAAAGAGAAGCAATACAAAATCGTTTCCTTTAGACTGAAATAAACTAGCCCAGTGTAATCTTAGTCTTTTTATTTACTGCCTATTCTTTTTAACGGTAAGGTATTTTGCGAAATATAATAGGCAGTAAATAAAAAGGTTAAGATTGTGATTATAACTATAGCCTCAACTAGGTTCAATGCCGATTTGGCCTCCCCAGATCAATTCCGTTGACGGGTGATTGATGATGGCACTGGTAAATAGAACTAGGTAAGAAACAGGCGAAACGAAAGACCCGCATGGTGTGGTGGTGAGCGCTTTACTCCCCGGAAAGGACAAGAACGTGTTCGTTTCCCACCGCAGACACCTGCGGTCCGGAGTTTTGCAAATATCTCAGCATTATAGTAGTTACAACCCAGTGTAAATTTACTTCTCCAATCAAGGGGTAAAAAAACAAGCAGTCACTAGAAAAATCTTGTCGGGTAATTTCACTCAAGTAGGGGAATAAGATCTCACCTTACCAGATCTTGTTCGCGCACGGGTTATCGCACTAATCTACTCTCAGAGTGAGCCCACTAAATTGTCCGCAGTAGATTGTTTGTAACCTATAGGCGGTTTCTAAAAACCGACTTTTATTCAATCTCGGCCCAAATAAACAATGCTGTACCTGTGTTGCTTAGCTAATATGTATTTCGTAAGAAATATTTACTCGGCTAATGCTCCGACGTCTTCTTGTTCTTAGGAGCCGGATTGATTCGAGTTGACGGTCCATAGGTGCTCGTCCTTACAACTCGCTGTTGCACCAAGACGAATCTGTTGAAGTGGAGCACCGATGGAATAGATAATCTTACTCTGCGGTGCCCTTTTATGCAGAAAGGATACTGGTTGTTTCCCGCCATTCATTACGAACTGATTTGCTCTTTGGCGTGCAGTGCGTCTTGTAGCAGTTGGTTGTATACTAGCTGGCACAATCGTAATAATACATCTACATATTTTTGTAAAAGTTAAGTAAAAGTTGGTTTTATAGTGAGACTGTCCATTCGATCGGTGCTCAACTCCATTATATTCGACTCGATGCGACAACGAACACCCTCGTCGCGAGGACGACCAATTGTGGATCATCAACACAGGTCAATGCGGCTCTAAAGAAAACGAAGAGGTCGAAACGTTAGCGGAATAAATATTTCGTACCAATCACGTTTCAGCTCAATAAAACAAGGAGTAATCTGTGGTCTACTCGTCGAACCGAGGTGGAAATGAATCAAGACAGTTTGTCCTTGCCTTCTGGAACACCACCCAATGATAACGTAGTAACAATTAAGCAAAAATTGAAATTCTAATATTCTACAGCTTTCTAAATCATTTGAGTATTATAAGATAAATTTGAATGTACAAAGGAAAAATTGTGGTTGAGCAATGGTTACCTTAACTTGTTCCGTCATCACTGCAAATTAAGCGTTGAACTAGGCAAATGTCAAGAAAGCTAACCCAAACAGAACAAACAAGCTTTAAGCAAACTTCTTCTGTTTTCTTGCCATTGCTATATATGGAAGTGATTGGGAGATAATCAGCAGCTGCCTGAAGATTTTTTTCTCACTAAAATGTTTTCCTCTTGAATTTCACGAAAATCCAGCTAAGGTATTTCCGGGAGGCTGCATGCGTTATAAGTGCAGCTTTCCCGGAAAGACGGTGATTCCTATGAATAGTGAATATTGGAACCATGAGTGTTTAGCACGCACTGCCTCCATAACAATGAAAAACGTTATTATCATAAGCGTAAAAATAGTTTCCCAAAAATTCTGCTTTTCTTCATAGCATGGTTCGATTTCATCCCTTTCCTCCACAGCTCTCCAATTCAAGTGAGAAAGCTCCAGCCTGGCTATCTCAAGACTTCATGGAGCATGGTCTCAAACAGCATTTTAGGATGTTTATGAAAAGATAAAATATTCTAGTAGAAGACGAAGTAAAATGTTCGAACACTTTGTGGACGGTGAATTGGAAGAAAACGAATGAAATTTAGAAAGTTCGGGGATCCGCACAGCTGATAATGACAGGTCTCATAAAAATAAAACGAAAAAAATTATTGAAAAGTTTTCGGCATAAAATAATACCATGAACAGTGCAGCACGTTTACTTCCTTTTAGATCTTCTTCTATAAGACACGGTCCTAACAAGGCGTTGGTCATAGTTGATAAACTTGAGGCCTCATTGCCCCATACTCATTTTGACGTGAGAAAATAGGCTACATTTTATGCTTAAGAAGTATCACGAAATTTATTGCAGATAAGTCTAAAGTTAATTGATTTTCATCTTTAATCAGATATAGTTTTTCAATCGCTAAACGCCGTCTTACATTTAAAAATACAAAGCTAAACAAGTTTTAGATGTTATTACATAAGATGTTTTTTCTTCATTTTTATGTGATCCTTCTTCACGTCTATTGTGTGGAGGCCAGCGTTCCTTAAATTGAATTTGTTCCCTCGCATCCATCATCCACGAATTTCCTTCAAATTTAGTGTGCCTTCGGCTTCTTGAAGATAAACACGTCATCTTGAATTTCGTAGAATTGTCGGGTCGAGTCAATCCTCTTTGGAGTGCTGGGGTAGCCGGGCTGGAGTGTTACCAGTTGGATTTCAGCAGATTCTGCTTTAAGCAATGTATCCATCTCTTCACTGTAGGAATGTTGTTGCCAAACGTGTCTGGGACGGAAAAAACTGAACCGGTACATTGATTGGCCACCGAAGGTTATTGTATAGCCCAAATATGTATTCACCCGTCTACACGATTAGTTAAAGAGTCAAATGTAGAGAGCAACACTGAGAGAGATTGTATCGAGCGGCTTATCCTTCATTCTTTCTTTTTTAAAACAATATAACAGAGAAGAGTATTGGTTCTACTAACATGATTTCATTTGTTTTCCAGGATTTTATTCTTCTTCTTTCTTTTTTGGTTATTAGACTTCACTTGCGCACGTGGCCTGTCCAAAGTAATTTCGGTATCGTAAACAGCGGAGACAAACTGTCTGTCATAACTGCACCAAATTAGTATCTCGACTCGAATTAGACAATCTGCAATCTTCTCACCGTTTTCTCAACCACAGCGACTCAAATAATCAAAGAACGATTAAAAATCGCTGTTTCCATGGTCAAAAAAAATTTTGGGATCGTTGTCTATCAGGTGTGTTCATTTATTGTCCTTCATCAAGCGTTAAAATAACTTTAATAGAATAATATCCTAACACATTCCTCGCATACGTTTGACGGCAGAGTATTCTTACGCAGTTAATAAGCAGACGAAAAAGGGACCTAGAAGTGCGAAAACAAAACCATTAGAACTCTGAAATTCGCTAGTACGAATCCCAAATTTCACAGAACGCAAGTTGTAGATTTTAGATTTTAGATTAGATTTTCCTACTTTGTCGGCTTCTTTTATTCTAAAAACCTGAAATGTGAAAGCGAGTTTTCATCAATGGAGTTTTCGGCAGGCGAAGGGATTTTTGAGAGAGGCATGAAGAATCTTTTGTGGCGATCGAAGAGAATTGTACTTGGTTGGGTTTCTATTTCAGTGCTGTTAAGGCAAGTATTTCAAATAATCTTTTTGTTTTCTTCTTCTTTTAGTTGAAGCGTAAAAGTCGTTGTTCTTCTCTGCTATAAAGATGGGAAAGCTTCAGACGATGCTTTTGTAGAGGTGCGTGTTCTGGTTTATAGTTTTAATGTGCGCTTAACAAGCTGTTCCCGGCGATTGTCACCATATAGATAACTAGGACGTTAGGTCAAAATCAATTTGCCAGCTGAAGCGGGTCTTTTCGAGAAAACGGTGACATAAAAATGAACAGTCAGATCATTGAAGAACAATGCGAAGACGGTCTATCACCTATCTTTCTTCTTCTAATTGAAGCATGAAAAAGCATCTGCTGTGAAGATGTGCAAGCCCCAGACCTTGTTTTTGCTGAAATGTAAGAAACTAACTTGTGAGTGAACAATGAAGCAATGTCCTATGTTTTCCAGACAGAAGAAATTATTTGGTCCTAGTGTAAGACTTTTTTCAAAATTTCTCATTGCATTGCTCATCCACCATATCATTTATGGTGAGGAATACGGTTCTCTTTGAATCTGCCCGATTATATCGTTTATTCGAGAATGATTTATAGAATGAGTAATATTTTTTGCAACTCGACCGACTTTCTGACATTGTAATTACACCTCCACTTTCAAGCAATCTTTATTACGTAAAATAGGATCACATCAGTATTGGTGAGTAATAATTTCATGTAACCTTCAACGGCTGGCGCTGCACATCTACCCGGGCATAAATGGTTCTGGACTACATCTGCAGCAGAGGAAACAAAACATGTGTAGGGAAAAACGGATGTCTTGTAGTCTTGTAGAGTATTACTGACTCTGCGCGTTCCAAATCTCTTTTGGCACAATTAACCGGCTTCTTCAATGACTGTTGGCCAAAGACTGCAGAAGTGACGAAAAAGTAAACGTGTTCATAGAGTAGTTTGTACAAAACTCTGTAGAAAACAAACATCAATGTCTTAAGTGCAAATAATGAATAATGAATAAAATTTGTATCGAGGTTAAATGATGGTCGGTTTCAAAATTAATGCCTTGAGTTTTCCCCTGCGTTTAGCAAGGATGAATTCAAGGTAAAATGAGATTTTTCCCTATTGGTGGCAAAAATATTAAGTTTACCGTTTTTCTGCCTTTGTTGACTTATCTGGTTTTACAGTGAACAAACACAACAATGGACAGAACAAGGAGAACAATCGGTCGCTACATCAGCACGATCGGCTTCATGCAGTCAACTCTCTCATTTGTGTAGGGATGTACGAATTATGGATTAGGGTTCCATAGAATTCTTGAGTATATGGTGCTGTATGCTTCAATGTGCATAAGAATTCACTCTTTCGGTCACAAAAACGGGCACCGCGGTTGAGAATCTAAAGTTATATTGATGCTTATCAACGTTATGATAGGTGAGATAGACTGACTTCGCATTGTGCTTCAATGATCTGATTGTTGATTTTCATGTCACCGTATTCCCGAGAAGACCCACATCAACTAGCCCATTCGTTCTCACCAAGCATTCTAGTTATCTGTATGGTGACATTCACCGGGAACAGATTGTTCAGCGCACATCAGAACTATGAACCAGAACTTTCCCTTCAGCAAAGACAAAGTCCGGAGCTTGCCCATCTTTATAGAAAGAAAAGGAATAATTTTTCATACTTTAATTAAAAGAAAAAGAAAATAGAAAAATTATTTAAAATGTTTTCTTTAAAAATACTGAAAAACTCAACCAAGTGCAGTATCTTCGATCGCTACAAAAGATTCTTCATGCTCCTCTCAAAAACTTCGCCTAACGAAAAGCCAACGCTATTGATGAAAATTCGTTTTCAATTCTCACGCTTTTAGAATAAAAGAAGACGATAATAATAATGTGAGAAAACTAAGGAAGAAAGAAATGTGTTCAAAAGAAAAGGAAACAAAATTAAGCAAGCCAGCCAAACCACTACACTTGATAATGACGAAAGTAGTTAAGAGTGAAATGGGGCGCCGCAGTGTGAGACAACGGTTCGTATCATTTCAGGGCAGTTGGCAAGAATCCTTCTGTTGTACTCCAGATGGACATACTCCAGGTAGAATAAAATTGCTGACCAAAAAGAGTTTTATTCCAATGGCCCATTTGTAGACGAATCCACTCGAATGAAACCTCTCGAATAATCTATGCCCACCCGACATTTAGAATATTATGTAGTATTTGCCAGAGTACTTCCAAGCACTAAATAGTGGGTAGTTTCGAATAGTCCTGTAAGCAAAATCTGTCAAGATAGACAGCCAAAGAGGTAATGCCGAAAGCTGTTTTTTTTTTTTGCAAATTAGCATATTTTTCGATCACAAGAGTATTTGAAGAGTCGAGATCTTCAGAGATTTAGAAAGCAGACTTCTTACCACTGTTTAACGCCCACATATTTACTGTATAGCACTCGTTTGGTTTTTCAAATATGTTTTCGGATAGGAGGACCGAAAAAGTGAAAAAAATTAAGCCTTTAAAATTTTCAAAGCAAACGCAACAGCCCGAAACATAAGAGATACGTTGCGGAAAATATTGTCATTTCCTGAACGAAATCCACTCTCTGTGTTCGCTTTCGTCTTCGTAATGAGCCTTGGAGCGTAAAAATGTGAGAAGTACGTGTCAATGTCTAAAGAAAACCAACTTTTTACCTTTAAAGTAAAGCGAAGCAGCTCACACATTGGAGGCGAACATCTATGGGTTATAGTAGCTTTTCTCCGACTGTATTAACTTCATTATGAGCAGTGAAATTTTGCTATGAAATTGAAAGAGAACATTATTTCTACACCGAATGCGCTGCACTCAGTGCACCCTGGGTATTATTTACTAATAAATGTTTAATTAATTTAAGAATGACTATTGTTTCTATCTCCAAAGACTGTCGGCACTTGTCGTCCAGGTTCCAGTACTTCTCGCCTTCGTTTCGTCGTCGTGCAGTACTCATTCAAGAAGATGGCCCCATTCCTATGAAGATTCGGCCGGTTGCAGCGCAAGGATCCATCACAACATCTCCTCGTTGCCATGGTGTGTTTTCTGACCGTGCGTGATTTTTCCTGCAAATCGAGATTGCCAATTTAAGGCGAAATTAAGGCGATTGTTATCAATAGCAGTTGTCGATCTCTGTGGATCGAAGAGTTTTGCTGGCTTCTAAGACAACAACAATGATTCGGCTGCTGAAAACTTATTGTTTCCTCTGTGGATGTCCCAACTACCACGGTCCAAAGTATTTACTTACTTCTCAAAATCGGCTCTCGTTTGGAGTAAAAAATAAAAACACTTTTGGATTAATCGGTTTATACGAGGTTAACATGACTTTTTCTTTGCCTAACGTTTCGACTTCTTCGTCTTCTTCAGATCAGCGCAGTGGTCTGAGTCGATAGTCCACAGTTGTAGGCCTTCGTAGACGTTTGAGTCGAATAATCCTGAGTGTAACACAGCTCGAATGAGAACATCACTCGGCATTGCGTCTTTTATAAAGGACTCTTTCTGATTGCCCACTAATAATAATTTGCCTTGATGATGACAGTCCATCCTAAGTAGTAAACACTATATCAGGCGAGTTTCTTAAAAACCATCCATCATTTAACCTTGGCATGAATTAACGATAATCTTTTTTAGATTGTTCAGTTTACACCAGGTTCTTGTTCAACATCGTATTTAACCTTTTTATTGACTCAGATCAATGGGATTTCGAAAAGGAAAGTGCAAATCTAATAAAACAGATTGAAATGTGAGTCAAATGAAATTTCTATAAAACCCTCGTGTTAGCAGAACAATCTAAAAATATATCGCCATTATTAACTGCGAAGTGAAATAATGGCCAGTTTTTACGAGGTTATGTTCTTGATGACCCTGCAACGAACTTTGTTCAATTTGTGTTAATTTGTTTGTTTCCTGTTTGGTTAGTTTGTGTTTGCAATCTTAACCTTTTCATTTAGTGCCTATTTTTTAACGGCAGGATATGTTGCGAAATAGAACTTCTATAATGTTGAGATATTTGCAGAACTCCTTCTCAAGAAAGAGTTTTGTAAATATCTCTGCATAATAGAAGTCTGTGTTTATATCTTTATAGAACCAGTTGAAATTTATTCATACAGATTTGTCTTCTGCTTTCGACTGATGTTGGCACGAAGTATCCAAACCGCTTAAAAAAAGTGCTGATATACTTTCTTTCACGGCTTTGCAAGGAAAGAAGCAACATAAAAAACCAATGTGGCTGAGAAATTGAAAGAGGCCCGGGGGCTTCAAACTGGCTTTCAACTAAGGGATTTCCAAAACGGGGATGGATAAGCTTCAAATTCCAAACAACAATGGGTACATTCCTGCTACAATCAAGGCTGGTTTTTTTTGAGAAGAAATCTGAAGTTTGCTTCAACCACGATGGTGACATTGAACACTAACTGTAATGATGTCTATGAGAGGAATCGCAGTGTTACAATATAAATAAAAAGCTTCTTAGCTCAAAGAACGTCGTTAGATCTTCCCGGTTCGTTGTCAGCCATTCTCAGACGAGATGTGATTACTACCGCACGATAATATAAATCTGATAGGTTTAACTGAATTCCTTCCTATTTCACGATTTTCTGCCAAATTTGCAACTCCGGAAAAAAGAACACGAACATAGTTTCTTTTCCAGAAGTTTTGGTAGCACGATGTATGACAGACACAGCTCATGGACAATCTTCACTGTAGTAAAGTTGTCTGGAACTGGCATTGATGAATTATATGCACATCCAACATTTCGGATAATAACATATGTAGACAAGAAAAAGATGTAAGGCCGCTGAAGGGCCGGACATGTACATGTTTTTCCTGTTAAAATGAAAGGCGATGATAAATGGGTTGCCATTCAAACCTTTTGAAGCTAGTAATATGAGCTCAAAAAGTTTCTGCAATGATAAGAGGTCCGCATCAAAAACAATCTCTTTGATGATGTCGAAGTCCTCACATATTGTGTCAGTTATTAAACCTTAAAAAAAGGAATAGAGCATAAACGATTGTGAAGAGATTTCTTGTCGACCATGATTTAACTGGACTGTTGGGAACTCAGAGCTACTAAAAAGTTAAAGGTAAAAAGGAAAGTGAAAACTAGGTATTTAAAGCATTTTTACACTATTATCATGTTCCGTCAGGTTCCAAAGTTAAAATATTTATCCTTAGCTTTAACTCGCTTCATTTCCTTTCCTTCATGGCAGGGTACCGAGGTCGGAACCGGAGGTGACCTTAGAAATCGTGGTTACCTTTTTCGGGGGATATCACTGGTGCACTTGCTCTGCTCTTCTCTCTGCCTGTTCCGCTTTAAAAAATTTAAAAAAATAGAAATCGAACATTGTGATTTCGTCTGTAACCTAATCTCAACTCGGTTCATTGAAGGTTTGTGCTACCCAGACCAATCTCTTTTGCCGAATGATTGCTGATAGCACCGTTAGGGAAAAAATATCACGGTACTTCCTGCCCTAACGTATGCGTTAGAAACATGGTCGCTGCGTAAGCAGGATGAAAAATCACTCAGCGTTATCGAACGCGCAGTCGAAAAGACGGTGCTAGGAGTATCCCGTTCCACATAATTAAGGGATGGTATCCGAAGCTCCGATCTGCGTCAACGATGAAAAATCAAAGATGTCGCTTTGTACGCCAAACAGTAGAAGATAAGGTGGGCCGGACACGTAATGCACATGAATGACAACCGATGGACAAAAGCCGTTAGTGACAGGATTCCTCGGGATGTCAAGCGCACTGCAGGAAGGTCAGAGTTTTTTTTTACGAAAAGCCTACAAGAAAGATATGATGCTCAAGGAGTCCCTAGAGTAAGCAAAACCCACTGGGCTACTCTTGCACGGGATAGGGAAATAGTAAATTGCACGGGATAGTAAATTGTATATCAGTATATCCTTCCAGACTCTGAAGAAGGCGATACTGCCGAAACGTTAGCTACTGTTGTGTTGCATTGTGCTTTTCTATGGAAGTAAATGTATGCTGTTTAACAACCTCGCGATTACTGAATAAGAAAACGACGCATTCATATTCCAATGCCGAGGTTAATAGAAAGTCGATCCTGGGAACTACTAACTGTAAAAATTTCTTCGCGACGCCCAGAGTAGACGAAAAGAAAAAGTTATCTATACGTTACAAAACTCTTAAAAGATGTAACACAAAGAAATGCCGTTGAAACCTTAGCGATGAGCTGTTGTCACCCATTCTGAATGTAAATGGGTTTAATGCCACTTTTCACCGCGATTGTGAATTGATGACTGGAAAAGACTCTATTGACTATAGTTTTTATGCTTCACGACTTTCGTTCTATAGCCCAAAATCTTTTGGAGAAGAGTCGTTTTGGATTCTGCCCTCTGGAGCGCAATTTGCGATCAGGAGTGCGACGAGAGGCACATCTCCAGTATTAGACAACAAAATACCGACGTCGTGCCATCGCGACACCACAAATTGCACGCACTTCTCGCCGCCGATATTAAAACTTATCTTCGGAGGAAGAGGAACCCTGAGCGAAGCATCCAGTGCGTCGTCGTCTTTCCAAGAAAAGGTTTCAAAATAACAACGAAAAAAGTTTCAAAAACAGCTTTGTGGTAACGAGCTTTGTTTGCTAATTGAATGGATTGTTGTGTAGGTACAAATACTATCCGTCGTTAATATCATGAACTTCTGATAAAACTTAACCAACTAAACAAAATAAAGATCCAGAAAGACTGTAGTATATCAGTACGGTTCTTTTACTATGGAATTTATTGACGGTATAAAAAAGAGTTCTGCAGCACCTAATATTGTTGTGTCGATATTCGTTGGAGGGCGGACACATTATATATGAAAGCTACACCGTGATATGTCTTCATCGAAAAGACACATGTATCAGAAACAGAGAGAACGAAAAAGTTAGGAAAAGGAAAAAAATTAAGGGCGAGGAATTTACTGCCGACCTATTTTTTTGGTTGCGTTATGCATTCGCCCCAGTTATACGTCATGCAGGTTGAGTGGGGTATTTTTGGTCTATCCAACAATTATCAGAGGCATACCAATGTAGCATCTTAGTTTTCTTATACTCGCAAGCAAGCTCAGTTTCAGAATGATGACAGTGAAGGACTGTGGGAGTTTGGCTCAGTGCAAACAATTGGATAACAAGCAGCGACGTGTGTGTTGCAGGACAAATGGAACAACGGAGCTAGGAGTTGCGGGAAAGGCCGATATCACTTGAATAAACAGAAACGAAACTTTGTTTGTAAACAATTTATAGCGAGATGAATAATTAAGTAGGGCGGATGACGCTTTGATTTTGGAAACCACATCTTATCTGTGTTAGTGCGTCATATCACCATAAACGACACGAAAGGGTGACCGCATAAAAGATGGAAGGGAATAGATTGTTTGCTGAAAATACCGCGTTATCGTGTTTTACTCAGCACTTTGTTATGAAACAGAGACGTAGTGATGACGCACACACAAATTCGAGAATATTACGGACAACCCACAAATATCTTGAATGATGTCTTCCAAAATGCAAGTGGTCCACATAGCACTAGAATTTGCTATGTACTCCAAGTGCTTGAAAAGGCATTCTCTTTATGCTTCAGAACACGATATATCGAAAGCAAAATGTAGGTAAACCGATCATGCAATAAAAAGAGTTGACTGCAAATAGACAGGAAGAACAATAAATTGGTACTAGACTTGTCTGGGAGGATGGCAGCACTGGTGCAATACATCGTCAGTCCACCGCGAGTCATTGTAAAGGCCAGATATGCATTAAAACACCCGAAAGACCGACTTTCTATAAACCTCGGCACAGATAGTTGATATATTTATTTATCCGATCTTATGAACTGATCTTCTTAAGCTGACGCGAGGATGGTACAGATCTTCGTTGTCGTTGTCGTTGTTTTTGATGTTATTGATCGATGGCTGACGTTTCGGCGACTTCGCCTTCCTCAGAGCCGTGATGTTACGTGCGGGACTCGACCCACTTTTCGTCCTTCGTTTGCTATCCCGCACGTAACATCACGGCTCTGAGGAAGGCGAAGTCGCCGAAACGTCAGCCATCGATCAATAACATCAAAAACAACGACAACGACAACGAAGATCTGTGCCAACCTCGCGTCAGCTTAAGAAGATCAGTTTATAAGTTCAAATAAATAAATACATTAAAACACCTCCAAACGATGCTTAACGAAGTCGAATGCATGGCTCATCCCTCAAGGATTGATCAACGCCGAGAGCTTCACCCTTTATTTTAACCTTTATCTACAAGATAAAGCTCTTATCAACGACCCGTACGCAAGATGAAATGACTTATGGATAACAATATATGGTACTCGAAGGCGTAACTATGCACGAAACCAAACCTACCACCATGGACCCCGTTCGCCACGTAACGAAACGAAAGGGAGATGCCGTAACCCGTACAACTTCATAAGGAAAAGCTATACATTCAAAGAGCTGCACACGTAATTTTTATCATTTACAAAGAAACTCCCAACAAATACATTCAATTTCGAATGTTCTGTATACCAATACATTGAGTTTATGAAGTGTTGAAGCTGAATTAAATTATCTCTTAAAAGATAACTCAGCATGCGACGAACTTTAAAAAGAGGTAATTGAATTTTTCCATTCCAATTGCAACTGTTTTTGACTAATCAACATGTGTTCACAATGTCGAGCTTACACGAGTTTGATAACGATGTTTATTCGGCTAACGTTTCGACGGTTTCGTCTTCACAGCAAATGACCCGAGTCGATGGTCCTCATTTGTTGGTGTTCTCGAACTGGCTGCTTCGTGGCGCATCGTGCTGGGCCTTCCTTAGTGGAGCATCTCTCTCGAATGAGCCAAATTCTCCCGGCGATGCTCTCTTGTACAGAGCGGTTGTTGTTGAAATTGTTATTCGTAGATAAAAATTTGTTTATCAAAGGATAATCCACCCTGCAGCGGTCGGTATTATGTCAGCTAGCCCATAACAAAGTTATGGTTTTTGCCGTTTTTTCAGAACTGCTATAACTCGTGAGTTCGTTGAAACGCTCAACTGTTTTTCAACAGAATCTCCTACCCTCAATGTCACTCTGTTAAGTGAATCATGTCATTCAGCTCTGTACAAAAGCAGCCCAGTTATCTACGATGTTTCAAATGTCGTGTATTAGGATGTTTTTCTTGCAAGGAATAACTTTTCATGCTTCTTTGGTATCTCCAATTATCATGAAAAAGGTATTCATCTGAGTTTTTGCCAATTTTGCAACTTTTTCTTCACTGTAATTTATATCAGAATCTGCACATGAATGGTTAAAATGAAGCAATGTGAATGCTTGCATATATCCTGTATGTATTTACGGAAACAAACCAATTAATGGTAATTTGCATTTACCCTGAAACAGAAGGACGCTTGCAGTGCTGTGGTCATTGATGAAGTACATAAACAGTTATTGGTTCAACATCTCGACCTCAGTAAACTAGAATTCCATCCCTCCTCAATCTGACGACAAGAGAAACACCGATTTCATAGATCGATGCCTCCAGAAGACATTTTTAGATCACGAGTACATTCAATAAACTCTGCGGTGCTTAATGAAGTTGAATGTATGACGTCAGAGAATGATCGACGCCAAATGCTTTATCCCTTTTTTACCCTTTAATGAGGAATGCGAAAACGCTGTTGAGAAATTGCGCTGTTGTGTTCGTTCATCAAATAAAACTGGTTGAGCTGAAAGCTCTTGCGCTTATCCCATTCCACTCGACATCCATTTGAAATGCATAGATAATTAAGTGAGGATAGCTTACGTTCAAATTGCGTTGCTTTGCAGCTTTTATTTCAGTAGGTGGTGATAATTACTTCATTAAAACAGTGAGGAGAAAAACCTATGGTGTGTTGAATAAATGGCTTGGCAGTGGGCGACGGTCCATGTTCCATCTATCCGTCTCTGTCTTCGAAGTCTTGTTCGCGAAAAACTAATGATGAGTAGTTTTATTCCAATCATACATGATGGCTTATACTTTTCTATTTTTAAACTCTTGTTTTGTTTAAACTAGAACTTCTATATTAGTGCGGGAACACTAGGAACAATATTATGAGGGTTTAGTCCCACAAACAACACAAAGAATTTTCGTATTTTCGTAAAACTTGCTTCATACCTCATACCTCATAGCCTAGTACATAGTGTTCCGTGGAAAAAAGTTTACTATGTACATTTCTATTCATTATTGTGCAGCCGTTGGTGAATACCTTGTATTAGCTATCTTCACCATTTTAAAACCTGACCATTTCCCACACCATAGTCCTATTTCCTGCTTTCGAGTTCTCCTTATTCATCGACCTATTCAAAGATGTTTGAAGAACTTCACTGTTTAGATATAATCTCCTAAAAAAGCAGCAGTTACGTTAAAAGGTGTCTTTAATCTAAAATTTTATTGTGCCATAAAGACAAAAATTACTTATCTCATGCAGAAGTCCATGAAGATGAAGGAAAACACCTCCTAGTTTGAGTTTTTTCTTAAGTTTGTTCGAAAATACTTGATAACATCTGTTCTAGATATACAGTTATTACTATCCTATCTCGAAAACTACTCTGCCGTCCATTTTTATTACATTTTCACTATCTGAAGAAGATAGTTGAGAATGCACAAAAATGGAACAATACGAAAGATTTTCTAAGACATCCTGGATCGCAGTTGATGAACGTGTTTTCAAGGAAATTCTCCTCAGTAGACAATTGTTAATCTTTTCTGTAATCCTAACGTAATTGGTTCAACGATTCTACTTGATTGATGTGGATTTCCTTGTGGTTGCCGTCAAAATTAGAGCCGACATAAAGGAGCTTTATAGTAAACAATCGTACGTTAAAAGACTGAAGTTTTAATGAATTCCATGCAAAGCAAGAATATCGTGAGCGATAGAAATACGACGGATGGCTGACTGAAATCCTGAAAGATATTTGTCAATTTCACTCACCTAAAGCCGCCTACTCGAGCTCTTGCCCTGATGCAGCTGCTTTCAACGCTGTAAAATATGAGTGTAATTTTATATTGTATGTGTTGCAATTAGGGACATATGAGAAAGCAGTTGGAGAAGAAAGAAGGCTCCATTAAAAAGAAAGTTCTTCTGTAGATATCAATTAAGCCTGTATTTGCCTTTATCGTTTCTAGTAGGAGTTCGGCTCATTCTACAAATTTGGACAGCATCATATTTTTCTGTGGATTTTTTTTTGAAGATGTCTGACAATCAAGTTCCTATTCTTCTTTTCGTCAGCTTAAGCTTACCATTCCGTGCCAACATTCATAGGACCAAAATCCCGCCGGAAGTGTTAAAAATAATTCCGATAGAGTACGATTTCCCTTATCTGCGTAACAATAATGTTTACGAAACACGTCTCTTCAATTGAAAAGGAAAGTTTATCGCATTTACTGCCAAGTTTATGGGGTTTCATTGTACATTTTCATATATTCCCGCTATACAAGAATAAGTTGGTGTTTTTTCTTTAGTTATAATAACACAAAGAATGAACAATAAATTACTGCTGTTCGAAAAACAAGCCTATGTCCTAATGAACTTCTTCTTTTTTTCCCGAAGAATACGTTACAGCAATGCACTTGTTTACTGATGCTCGCAAAGCTCGCGATAAAAGATATTTCCCTTATTATTAATCAGCTTTACAACACATCGTTTATTTAGAAAAAAACAAAATGCTTTCTTCCATGAGAACCTTTCCTTCGGCTTCATATCACGAAGTTCGATTGGAGTACACAGCTTCTTGGAGGTGACCTCTCTTGCGGAAAAGAAATTTCATCAGTGGACTTACGAAAAATTATGACGCGTACTTCACAAATGTTGAAGTCAGAAAA
Organism: Angiostrongylus costaricensis; assembly: GCA_900624975.1. Taxonomy (NCBI): domain Eukaryota; kingdom Metazoa; phylum Nematoda; class Chromadorea; order Rhabditida; family Metastrongylidae; genus Angiostrongylus; species Angiostrongylus costaricensis. The sequence continues at coordinate 104,838 of UYYA01004145.1, read as the reverse complement.
GTATTATGACACGTATCTTAGTAGAAAAAGAACGAATTCCAAAAAAAAATAAGCCTCAAAATTTTCAATTTTTTGGGAGACTTTTTTTCTGAAGAGACAGCCGAGAACGACGTTGGGAAGCAACATCTCACATAAAAACAGTGGATGTCAGAAAAATTGACAATTACGGAAATTTTTTAAGAAACTGTATGTTTTCAATTCACTGGAGGTTTTAATGTCAGCTCATCAAAATTTTTCTGAGCGTTTGAACGTCATTCTAAGTTGGCTGTGGGACTCTACACACTAGTAGTTTGTTCTAAAGATGGGAAGCAGTAAAATCGAAGCAAAGCTGTGTAAAATATTGACAGACCACGGCAGGAGAAATCGTAAGTAAATTCGATAAACACTTTCTGAAAGCAAAACCTTTTCACAAGATAAGGATTTAAGTACGTGAGCCAAAAATTAAACTCACCTCCAAGCTAATGCATCTGTTTTCTGGAAATCTTCCGATGGTTTACTGAAGCGACATAGTGTTAACTAGAAGCCTTTAAAGATAAAAGGAAGTCATTGGTGAAACAAAATGTTTATACTCTCTAGCATCTTAAAGGTCTGATGAGGGTACAAATTTATTGCGACGATAATAATTTCCTAGGTTATCTGCACTCGTGCTGCGTTAACTGTGATCATTACCACTTTTACACCAAACTACTTTGTTGGCAGATGTTTAATGCGTTCGAATAGTGTCGTCGTCGTCGCAAATTTCTAGCAATTAACTGCCGAAATTGGCGCTTGAACACAGTTTTCACTACGGTGGTTGAAGATCTGAGACTGAAAACTTACAAAATCGACTTTCAGTTCGACTCTTTTCCGTTTCTTCAAAACGCTTGCGTCGAACCATTTCACTCGACCACATCCGAATAGGGTTGGACCTACCCCTATTGCCGCAACCTCCTCCACCTTCTTAGCTGCTACTCCTACTCGCTCGCATTCCTTAACGCGACGTTCACAACCATTTGAAATCATGAAGCACTGGCAGGCTTAATTAATTCGCCTCATATGAAATTCGTAAAAGATGATGATGAGATTCTCTAACGCTCAAAACGGTTTTCACCGACGAATCGTTAATACTTTCTAGGAAGAGCCGCGTTTTTTTTTTCGGAATTGTTTTTTGACGTCGTTCTACCATCTGGATCATTGAACTTTTTTTGCATGTTCAAATACTCTCGAATCCCTTCCGTCCTCAAATTCTAAAGTTCAGCATTGATGTGTACTTCATTTGTTTTTCTACCGTCTGAGATAAAGCTTAGTAAAGAGGTGTGATTCAGTGTTCAAAACACTAAACATAATGGTCACTTTTCAACCGTTGTAAAATAACTCACACAACAATCTTTAAAGGTTTTAATCTTGACTCCCAACAAACTTCTCTTGTTTTAAATAACCACTACTCAAAGCTTACTTCTTGTTTCGTCAATGTAGAGTGAAACTCGGGCTGAATAGTATACAGATAGACGTTGCGATATTTCGTTTTCTTACGTTTTAGGAATTAGAAAAAAAGGTGTCATGCAAATCACATCCTTGAAAAATGCGCTCCTTGAAACGAAAGACTATTTTCGGCTGTCATCTTCCCATATTAGATTGGGCAGTTCATGAATCCTCTTTGAGTATCTGTTGTCGTCGACATGCCATTAGATTCTTCCGCATACACTTCAACGCACTGGTTAAGTCTTCCTCAGGAAATCGGCAGTGTTCTCAAATGTAATTGAGTTCATAGCTTTTGGAGTTGCGATGGAGTTAATTTTAAAGACACCTGACTAGTAGTTCCTCAAGTCGGTCGCAAGTTGATTAGTAACATTAATTGCGAATCGACATCGAGTCCACTTTAAGAACCACGCTGCATTATTATTTAATTCGCACTTTCTGCAAAAGCAGAGACTCGAATATCGGCTCGTCTACCTCACTTTTTGAAATAAAATTGATGCCTTGATATTTTGAATTTTAAAGCATTTCAGAGCATGGGATTGTGCTCTTCGAAGAAAAAGCCGACACCGGAATTGTCTGATGATGAAGTGGCAGCCATCAGGGAGGTGTGGATAAGGTGTGGAAGTTCTTCTTACAATGGAAAAAACTAGAAATTGACATTTTATCCAGAAACTTGAATAATAACTAGAAAATTAGTACTATTAGTCGCCTCTGTTTTGGGAGAACTCCGGCCACAAGCCAGCAGAACTTTCTCGATCCACAACCTCATTGCTGCTATTTTGGTGGCGAAAAAATGGGGACTCCCTAGCACTGGTTATACGGGTATTCAAAGGAAAACCTTCGCAAAACCCCGGTCACATATTGGTTAAATGAAGGCCGAACTAAGGCGCATACGATGTTTCGAGAAGACGGGTAGGAGTTCAGGTGTTCGACTGCTCAAGCACATGTGAATTACTGCCTAGCAGTGAGGAAGCGCAAAGATAATTCGATACACTTCCTCCATAATCAATAGTATCAAGACCGTCATAAATTAAAAGAATCAGTCTTCGCTGTATAATTAATCGATTTTATTTTCTTCCAGAGCAAAAAACAACAACGTCGGTAAGAAGATTCTTCAGACGTTAATCGAAAAGCGTCCGAAATTCGCCGAATATTTTGGCATACAAAGTGAATCACTTGATATAAGAGCGTTAAACCAAAGCAAGGAATTTCATTTACAGGTGCGAGGTTTATTTTGAAAATATTCTACTGCTTTGGAAGCAAAACGCTCAAATTCGTGCTGAATTTGACAGAGCAGCACTTAAACGCTTTCAGTGTCGTCAACCCACTGCTTCTTGGGTTATAAAGAACTTCTTCATGAAGATGTTGTAAAACCTTTAAGCTTTGTAAGAGGAATTGTTTTTAAAGGCAAGAAAAAATGACTGACAAATGACGTTTCAGAGTCCTTTAAAATTCAAAATGAGAATTGCGAAATTGAAATAGGAAACAGATAGCAAATGGACACATTGCGCCTCAAAAGCTTTTAAAATTCAGAATGAAAAGCTTATTCATATTTGAAGCGATAGCGTAAAGCTCACTAGGCAACACTTCTAGGAACCATATTTTTTTCGAATTTTCACTCCAGTAACTTCAACTCAATCTGATATCGATCAATAATTTAGAGCTGAATTGCAACTCGTGTTCCGTTTGAATAATAGTTGACATGACCTTTTCTGAACATTTATGATAAACTAACGAAAAAATTGCACAGGTTAGCGTAGTGGTAGCAATGCTATTCAACGTCAGCAAGGCTTTCTTTTGACTATTCCTGAAGCCAGACAGGCTCTTCTTCTCTGTGGGTGATGAAATTGGCACCGGAATTCTCTGAGAAGCCTTCTCTCGTAGAAATTCGGAGCACCTAGCACAGCTATCGCAGGATTCCAAGTCTGCATCGACTCTACTTGCATTGAACGACATTTGTAAAGGCAGGAAATCCTCAAACAGTAGAAGGAAATACACCTGAATGTGAAGGCTTCAAAGAATAACGAGTACAAGGACACGGATCTACCATTGGAAGTGCTGGAATTCGAGCAACATAATGTTGGGTCGCTTGAAAAAAGGATAGAAGGTTCATCTATCTCCGTTCTGCAAATATTTTGTGATGCCGTCGCTTGGATGAAATTTCGTTACACATTGTTGTTTTTTGAATTTTTAAGTTCGTGCTATTGAACTGCTTCCTTATTGTTGACACTCCTATTTATCTGTTATGACCCTTCGAACAAAAGAATACCTAATTGGAAGAGCTTACACGAGAAATACTTCTAATTTCAATGGCATTATGTCTTGACCTTCCTACTGCCTACTCTTCTTTCGTACCAGGGTACTAGGTGAAGTACATAATTAAATGATCCTCCTTCTATTTACTGCCTACTCCTCTTCTATGGCAGGATATTATGTAAAGCACAACCAAAAAGATGCTGAGATATGAGAAAAGCTCGGAACCTCCGCTGAACATCGAGTCCGCGATTACCTTACCAGGTGTGGGCCCACGTGCTATCCACTAGATTTCGCTCATATCCCAACGTCCATGTGGTTGTAATTCATGTAATTTCTTGCCGTAAAAAGTAGGCAGTAAAAAAACTAAAGGTGAGGATTTTGATTCCAGGTTCAACTTAAGTGAATTAAATGCCGACTTGTGTTATCCAGATCATTTCACGGAAAATCGCTGAAGGTGCCGTTACGGTAAAAAACTGGCTGAAAGAAGAGCCAAGCATGGCTCTCGGTCGATATAGTCGATAGAAAGCCGGTAAAGATAATTACAAATTCATAGCCCATCTCATATTTCAATGAAATTAGTTTAGCTGGAAGGATTTTACCTGAGCTTGACCGACGAGATTCGACCATGAAGTCATAAAGCGCATGAAAAGCTGATCGTTTCATTATATCATGAAGTAACAAAAAGTATTGGGATCGTAAGTCATAAAAAAATTATTGAAGTATACTGAATAAGGGTAGACCGATCGGCGGTGATTAATTCCTAAGAGTGAGGCATGCATTTCACTTTATTCGTGGAATCGTTGGAGACGACTTAATGCATATCTACACAACGCAACGACTTGTAGGGGCCTGCCGATGTGTCAGATCAGTGTTTTGATTGTCCCAGCATTGCTACCAGACAAGTCTGGTAGAAACCGAAGATTTAATCAATATGATGCTGAGATGTTTGCAAAACTTAGACCCCAGTCCAGTTTCGGATCCGCGGTCACCCTTTCCGGGGATTCACATCGTACCCTGCTGGAAAGAATTATAATATTTAGTAAGCAAAAAGTGTAAATTGAGGATTTCGTTTGCTCGGGCTGTGACATCGAAGTAGACCATGTGAGCATTGTAGTAAACTTCCAAGCACTAGGTTTCACGCGTTTCTATAAATGTATTAAAAAACTTTGTGAGAGTTGATGATGCAAATCCAGTCCAATGGCGAGGTTAATAGGAAGTCGATCCTGGAAGTGTTGATGATGCAGTTTTGAAAAAAAAAAGCATTAGCAGAAGGGGCACCGGACAAAGCAGTAGAACAATTTTGATGGCACGTTTTTCAACTCTCTTGGTAAAAATCTGAGTAGAAAATATTTTTCCTGTCACCAAAGATTTTAGATAACGACTAAAATCTCGGTACCTTTGATACATGATATGAAAGAACACGTGTTTCGATTGATCGCAATTAGTAACGATGAGTTTAACTTTCAAATCAAGAAAAGACTGAAGAGAAGGAATAGAGAGAGTTAGGACTTAAATACCTACCTACTGTAGAAAATAATTAACAAGTTCGAACGTAATGATGCCATTTGATTTCATGAGAACTCCTACACTTGACATTCGCATCTTCTGAGAAAAGTCTGTACGATTACATCCGATTTTAAAAAAAAACGGAAATTTTCAGTGATACGTAACACGCAGCCTTGAAATTGCTTTCATCCCTCAGTGAAAAGATTAAAGCATGTTCGTCATGTTCTGACTGCTTCAACGGTCATTTCGTTAGGTCATCACTGAAAACTCGGCCATGGGCGCCATTGTCGAAGTGTCGCACTCTTCGCCTCACAAAGCGCTCAAAAATTCTATCTTTCATGAAGTTCAAATGCAATGCGCTAGTGCAATGTCATGCATGACTCTTGAGATGAACTAAATCAGACATAGGTGCCTTTCTGGTCACACTAGCTCACTGATTGTTTTTGATAAAGAATTTTCATAGTTTGAGTCTCATTTTCCTATTGATCTGAACATGCAGTTGACTTGAGCTAACTACGTGTTGACTGAATGTGATATGACTGACCAATAAATTGCTTAACTATGCATAAGATCGATCAACAACTTGAAAGCTCTACGTGTAGGAGAGTAGATCTAGAGAACCTTCCAATTTTGGCACTTTGCTGAGTGAAACTACGAACACTTAAATTCTCGATTTGGTATCTTATCCAGCGAATTTGGAACAACAAGATGAGATTGCATTTTAACACATATTTAAAATTTACTCCCATTCAACGGATGAGCGTCGATTCATGAACATATGCAAAAAGTCCCGAAGTGAAGAAACTAACGTTTCGCAGATTCCTCTTTCTTCGGCCTGAAAAATTATAGTTACTTGCAGCAAAATGGGCGAATAGCACAGTGGTGGTGATGTCGATCACCACGGGCGTGAGGGTAGTTCGATTCCTCTCCGGGCCAACCAAACCTGTCACCCCTACAGGGAGGGACTTGGCACCAGACTCGTCTGGGAAGAAATAATTCTCTGCAATCCAATTGGGAGCGCTCTATCCCGGCTACCTCAGGATTCCAGGTAGAAATGCTCGACCAGCATTCTACGACATTCAAGATGAAATGAAAATCCTCAACGTGCAACCGAAGCCACACGCAAAGTTGGAAGATGTTCGTGGACATTGGAGGCAAGGAAACGAATCGATCGTGAGAAATGCAGGGATCCGCACAGTAAACGTGAAGGCCGGTCATATAAAAAACTGCAACATAGTCAATCAAATAATTTCGCAATCTCGACGGAAAAACCGCGATAGCTAAATTTCAGTCGCATTAGATATAAACAGCTTTTTCACAGAGTCACTATTTCTTATGGGTCTTCCACTGAGTATCTCACGTGAAGATCAACCGTAGAGAGCTCACATAGGTGAGTAAATGAACCCCTGTCATACTAAAATATCAATCCGTGATATTGCCTGAGATCTCGCGTGACAATGAGCCATTTCTCTCTTGGGTTCATTGTTAGATTGTTGGAATTTCTCCACAATGCTTCGAAGATTTCACGCGCTGAGGTTTTAGGTTTGTGAGAGTAGATGGTAACTTCTAATGCAAAAATTCCACAGGTATGTCGGCTTTCTATGTGCGCCTAATAGAGTGTTGTTTAACCTTAAGTTTTCCTATTAAGTGTCCTTGAATACGGATGCAGAGTGACCTCTTCGTATTGCCAACTTATTTGTCCCATCGCGCTTTACAAAAGATCAGGTATTTCAGTTCAAGATTTTATAGCGGTACGTATTTAATTAGAAATGAGGGGCAGGATAAACGAGATATTCGTCCTAGGATTACCATTTGTTAACTTCGCAAATTTTTCTCCAGATACATATCCGAGGAGTTACAGTTTCGTAGCCACTGAAGTGGCCATTTGTTGAGCCAATTTCAAGGATTCTTTCTTTTGATCTCTTCGTATGCACACACTGGTAGCTGTTAGAAGCATTTTTTAACAAACGTTCTTTTCAAGCTTGAAAGGCAAAAAAGGAGATAGTGGGCCAGTACGTTTTTTGTTACTTGACTTTAAATACTATTTGGTTATGTAGCTGCTCTCAGATAGGTTAATTTGATAGTTCAAAACAGAAGCCAGTTATTCTTCAGGTTCTTCCGAGTGAAATTTATGCACTATCACTGTTCGTTCAATAACTCAAAGTGTTTGCCTATCTCTTTCGTGTATACATCTACATTAGTGTACTGGCCGAAATCGATCACTATGCTTCGACCTTAGACATTAAGGCAATGGCAAGGCTTGGCGGCAATCGATGTCCCATTATCAACCTTCTCATATGTGGCTACTACTTCCATCTAAAGGTTAAGCAGTTTGGGCACTCTTTTAAGGCTGTCATTAAATGCTGGACCGTTAAACCACACATGATTGCTGCTCCTTCGTCTTGTGTAAGGAGTTCGAGGATGGCTTGCCTAGCGGAGTCACTCAACACGTTTGTATAAAGCGCGTGAACGTCAAAGTACTTCATCACATATGTGCTCTTACGACGCGCGTAAAATAGGCAGTCCAGAAATATGTATTCTTTCTTGATAAGCTTACACGAGGTTGATAAATATATTTATTTTCGGCTAACGTTTCGACGTCTTCGTCTTCCTCAGAGCCGGCGATCCGAGTCGATGGTCCATGCTTGTTGTTCGCCTCGACGTTGCGTCTTCGCCTTCCTGTCGAGCCAGATCTTCCTCAGCGAGCCATCTTCTCGAATGAGGCATCATCACTCAGTGATTAGTCACACCGAGGTTTAGGGAAGGTCGGTTTCGAAATATTACTGCGCTTTTTGCTAGCTGATAATACACCGACCTCTGCACGATGCACGCAATGATGTATGTCCGGAAGAAATACAAGTTGTTACCACCGGACATTGTCATTATATATCCACCATCAGCATCGTGTATAAAAGGGCATCACTGAGTGATGATGCCTCATTCGAGAAGATGGCTCGCTGAGGAAGATCTGGCTCGACAGGAAGGCGAAGACGCAACGTCGAGGCGAACAACAAGCATGGACCATCGACTCGGATCGCCGGCTCTGAGGAAGACGAAGACGTCGAAACGTTAGCCGAAAATAAATATATTTATCAACCTCGTGTAAGCTTATCAAGAAAGAATACATATTGATTAGTCACACCGAGGTTTAGGGAAGGTCGGTTTCGAAATAGTCCAGAAATATTTTCGTGTTCATAAGAATGGCTGAAATATACTTTAGCAATAGGCAGGTAATAAAGTTAGAAACCGTGTTATTCTACTTGTTACACCTCAGCCTGACTTCGGACAACGATGATTAAGTAGACGCGTGATCACTTGTAGGTGTGCGCTTTTATTTGTACTAACTTGTGGCTATAAGCATAAGACCAGACATGTTGATAATTCAATTTTTAGTTTAGAAACAACCAAGGGTTTTAAATTTGCCACTTTTGCCATGACCCGTCCGTTGTTCAGTCGTCGGTGCTCACTTTTGAATTCTACTTTCCCTAATCCCAACATTTTACTGGCGAATAATCTCCACCAACTTTCCACTTTCTCATTAATTGATGGCCTAATAGGTTTTAACTTTATTAGCTCTTGGATCTATAGCATGCCACTTCACTTTAAACAGCACTGTAAGGTAGGAACTAAACGTTCCCTCGCGATAATGTTTGAGGATTTTGGAAGTTTGGTCTGAAAGTGCGCGAAAATTAATATCTACTTCACCGCTGGCGTTTTGTTGTGCAAAGAACAATGAAGGAAACTGCATTAGTTGTAGTTCCCGTTACTCCTATTGTTCATTCCTATCTAGTGTTTCAAATCTAGCTTTGTTAGGGAATCGATACTGAAGTTCATGGCAACTACATTCGGCTGTACGTATGGATACCTTAAATATGGGTTCAGTTGACGAGAAACTTGTGCTTAATTCTGATAGCAAGCGCACACTGTTAAGGGAAACAGTGCTTCCTAACACGGTAACCCTTTAATCTTCTTGCATATTATTTACCTTGTCTTGACTGCTCTGATTTTCGCAAGCGGTGTGCTATACATTCACAAAGACAAGTTGTGCTCAATAAGTCTTTTAATTTCCTCCTTAAGATTACTTTAGTATTCGCTCTAACAAAATCACAAGTCAATATTGAGCCGTCCTCTACATAATCATACCCATCTATCTATTCATTATTATCCTTTGATGGAGATCCTTCTAAAACTGGACTCAATGGTATTCTCTCGATGCACACCTGTTCAATTCAACGAACAGCTCGTATTTCAATGTACAGAACTTGATAACTGTCCTTTAGTAGACCCCATGCATCATGTAATCATCTTTATTTTGTGAGGTTCAGAAAGGCTCAAGCGGCGGAGAACGTGTGTTGCTTGTTTGACTAAGATAACTCTTTCCTGTTAGTGACACGCTTTCTTTGCAAATCGGGAATATTTTACTAGTACATCACATTTTCTTTTTGCGAGTAAAATACCAGTATGGTCGTTAAAAGGAGATATATCGCTTAGTGTTTGTAGATAAATCATATGAATTTTTGCTGTCATTTTCTACGTAATCTATTCTAAAGGTAAGTAATACTTATGAACTGCCCTTTTTGAGCTGAAGCGACGTTTGTAACAGTTGCTGCTGTGATTCTATGGCTGGTTAAAATTACAATTTTAACCGTTTTATTTACTGCCTACTCTCTTTAATGGCAGGGTATATTGCGAAATATAACTGCAACGATGCTGAGATATTTACAGAAGTCCGGACCGCAGATGTCTGCGCTAAGAAACGAACGCGATATTGTCCTTTCCGGAGAGTAACGCCTTCACCACCACACCATGCGTGTCCTTCGTTTCGCCTGTCTCTCAGCTAGTTCTATCGATCTCTGCCATCAGCAATCACCCGTCAGCGGAACTTATCTGGGGAGCCCAACCGCAGACACCTGTGGCCCGGAGTTTTGCAAATATCTCAGCATTAAAAAGTTATATCTCAGCATCATTGAAGTTCTATGGCTAGTGTTTCAGCGACATCGTCTTCTTCGGAGCCAGGACACATTTTATGTAACGATGTCCAATATAATGCATTCACTTTTTATTTATTACTATTCTTTCTTCATGGAAGGGTATGATGTGAAATGATGCTGAGATATCCATAAAAATCTGTGAATTATCTATGGTACCAATGAAGATTTAACATACAAATAATTGCATCTTCGCTTGAAAATTACTCACTGTGCTATAGCGAGTGAACCACCCATGAACCACATGTGTCCTTCACGTGAGCTGACGAGTGAGACCCATCCCGTCGGAAAACCAAGTTGAAAAAGGGCTGCAGGTCACGTGTGATAGTGTGGCAATCGTGTTTTCATCTTTGGGCTTTTGGAAAGTATCCAGAGCGGCTCGAGAGCCTTGCGCGTTGATGTTTTTGATTGCTGCGCTTGGATCCGGACAGTCACTTCAAAATCACCACCGGTATGCTTCTGTGCCTTATGTGCACCTAAAGGAGCACTTTGGTGACTTTTAATTTCCTCATATGGACATTTTTTATACGGCAAAAATTGATCTATAGGACAGACTTCATAATTTTCTGAGCTGCACGTGCAAAAATAGAGGCTGTTGCGAGCTCACTGACTGCGTAGAGTATTGAGTAGGAGGTCACTAACCGCACATAATTCTCAGGAACAGTTTTCTTAAACTCCTCTTAATGGTGCAACTTATTTCGTTTGATATGAAGGGTAGCTTGAAAGGAATCTTACTTAGGTTCGAAACACTTTTTTTGGGAACAACCCTGAGCTTTTTTCTGACCCGAGTGGCTTTTACTTCTTACCCATTGAAAATGGCTATTTTTCATGCCAAATTTAGCAATTTTTTCCTTTCCTTTCTTTTTGTACACACACTTTTAGCCGTTTGGTGCACGTTTTTTATATTGATTGCATTTTTTATGTGTGAAGGATGAGAGTAGAGATAGTGCGTAAGTATATTTTTAGTACTTGACTTTCCATATCATTTTGTGGTGCAGCCACTTTTACAACCATAATGATGCTGAGATATTTGCAAAACTCGGAAGCACAGGTGATTGCAGTGGGCATAGAACACGATATTATACTTTTGGGAGCTAGCGCGTTCACCACGACACCATGCGCTTCGCCTCGCCTTTCTATCGGTTTAATTGCGGCCAATGCCGATCCTTATTACCCAGATCAACCCCGCTGACGGGCGGTTGCTGATGGCATTTGTAGATAAAAAACTAGCTGAGAAAAAGGCGAAAATAATGACCTGCATGGTGTAGTGTAAATGCGTTAGCCCCCGGAAAGGGTTATAAAATGTTCGTTCTCCACCGCGAACACCTGAGTTCTGGAGTTTTCAAATGTCTCATCATCATTGTGGTTGTATTTCACGTAGCACCTTGTCATGAAAAATTGTAGTAGGCAGTAAATAAGGACTTAGCTTGGCCACTTTTAGTTATTCCAAAGATGTTCAGGCTCATCGTATTCAAAACTTTCTCGATACTGCTGTCGGTTCACTTGGATTTTGCCCAATCTCCAGCGTATATGATATGGCTCATCGAATCGGACAAATACATTTTTACAGGTTTGCTATTACCAATCAGTTACTAATAGCAGATGATATTTTCGACGAATACACGGTAGTTAGCCTCCTTATTAAGAATAACTGTGTTCTGTTATGTTTGCCAGAAAATCCCGAACAAAAAAAAGAGATTATTGACTTACACGAGTAGTGCAGGTTCATGTTTCCTCCATAGACGTCTAATGACGGTCAGAACTCCTGGTGTATTAATTTCGCTATTTTTCTATATTCATGTAGCAGTTTTCAATGTTTTCTGATTAGATATGTGTTTCTAACATAGAGGAGTCAACTTTGGAGCTGACAACTGGCTTGTTTTTAAACGAATTACTGTGGATCAGGTAACAAGTCAAACAATGAAGTACATCAACAACGAAAATAATGACTCCAGCACTACTGACGAGAAGCAAATAGATATTCCGGTGGGCGCTTCAGCTTATTGGAATCTCTGTTTATTTATTTACGCCACGAAATGGAATTTTACTTTTCATTTTAGGACATAACGAGCCAGTACAGTGGTGAGAATTGCCTAGCTCGTCTTGGATGGAATAAACTAATGACTGTAATTGTACGAGAAATGAAAAGAGGTTAGGAAACTTATTCTAGATTTTAAAAGAATTAACGGAAGCCAGTATAACTGAACCGTTTTAATGAAATAAAGAATAAAGTAGAACCTCGTATTTGCTTAACAAGAATGACGAGAATTATAACAGGTTTCCTGGAGGAAGCTATGCGAAACTGTAAAGAGGAGGATAACAACGATCTGCTAGGCAATTAAGTAATCTGCCTTATGAACTTGTACACTTAGCAGTAGTGTGCATTGGCTTTTGCTGTCAGATTGTGGTATGCACATTTATTTATCCCAACTTTTGCTCTCTTTTGTGCACGATGTGATTTAGACCCATCGAATTCTTTCCATTCGCTGCTAATAGTAACTGGTTCAGTTTTTATTCATGCGCGAAGGTTGAGCTTCACATCAATTGCTAAAATAAAATTTTCTTCAACAAGAGCACACTGTACACTAGGTGTTTAGTAATATGGGATTTTATACTGAAATTCTTTATGAACGAATATTCGGATAAATAAATTGTTTTCTTTTACAGCTAGTGCTTTGTAGTGTGTTGGTGTATGTGAGGTGAACACTGCGTCATGAGAGTCCTGAAGCAACAAAAAGTGTATGTCAGATTTCTGTAGTTCGACTGTGAAGGCTTTTCATCATTCCATTGGTATTAATTCTTATTATCATATAAAAGGTTTATTCACTAGTTCATGGCCAGCTGCATGAAAATTATAATTTTCATCTTCAGTACCGACAACGATTAAAAAAGGATGGAATAAGGTTGGTATGAAACTTAACGATCAAAGAACCTCAAAGCTACCATAATAAATAGGTGAGCATTCGAAAAGATTCGAAGGACAATGTGTAGAATTCAGTAGTTGACAAAAGGCGCAGGAATCCAACCTGTTCTAAAATTCAAGAAAGTTCAATTATTCGGCTTAAAAACTTCATCACGCATTTATGGCAATTTTAGAAATGGAGTAGTGATTTTAGAAATGGAGTAGTGATCAGCGGATAAATTTATGACGGTTTGCTCATATTTTCTCGAATACCTTTAAACTATAGAAGTTTTCGGTGGACCTTTTAAGTTAGAGTGTTCCGGTGGAATAAATTTCCTGTATTCTCTTTAGAGAGGTGTTCAGCGTAGCGTCAAAAGGCCATTTAATTTAACATTTTCAAACTCGGTCACTAAAAATGTCTAAGATGATCGATTCATTGTTGACCCAAAAACGATAAAACCACTCCTAATTAGAAATTGCCGTAGATCAATTTTCCAAGATTATGGGTTGAGTTTTCTATATGGTCTTCAAGATATTCGCAGGATTCGCTGCTATCCGCTGTCGTGAATGCATAGTTTTAGTCGCGAAGCAGTAAACAGCGCTGCAACCAAAAATGCCCGGCAGCTGCCTGTGGCGACGATCCGGGAACGCCTTAGCTCGGCAGTCTGGAAAAAAAGGCAGTTTTGGAACAATAATAGCGCTCGATTGGCATCCACCGTGGGAATAAGGAGATCGGACAACAGCTCTTGCATTCTAGCCAGCCGCCTATACACTCGAATACAACCATCTCCACAAATAATGGTTACGCAACAACGAAACGTTTGCAGGAAGTGCTGACATCCCAGTGACCAATGTCAAAATATGATTTTCTTTGTATAAACTGGAATTTCTGACCAAAAGGCCATTAAGCACAATGCTCAGCACTTCTCAGTAAGTGACACAGTAAACAAAACTGCTTGTATTTCAATTCTTCGATAGAGATCATTGCAGATGGCCAGGTGTCCATGAACATTGTTAACGTTAACTGCTTGGTGTTTCATTAGTGGCTTTAGGAAATGAATAGCAGTTTTGCCTCTTATATTAGATTAATTCTGCTTGGATGGGTTCAGTTTACTTGGTTAAAAAATTCGTGCAAATCATATTCATAGTCCACATTAGCCTTATGTCAAAAATGTGCCTTGAAATTTGCACTCATGTGAAACTAGGTTGCTTTTATGGCTCCAATAAAGAAATGAAATATGCCTTAAACTATAGCATTAATGTGAACAGTAGTTCGATGGATATCACTGGTAATAAATATACTCCAACTAATTTAACAAAAAACTACAAGTAGTAACAAACTGGGGCGCGTGTGGCGCAATGTTCGAGGGAGTTCTGCAATACACACGAGATCGATTTCCGCACCCCTGGCCCACCAAGCTTTTCATCCCTCCGAGTCTGCATAAAAGACTTGTCTGGGAGGATAGTAGCACTGACTCGTTACATCGGCAGGACACCGCGAGTCATTGTAAAGGCCAGATATGCATTCAATCACCTCCAACGATACTTAATGAAGTCGAGCGCATCCCTCAGGGATTGATCAACGCCGAGAGTTTTATCTTTTATTCTTTATGCCAATAAGAATGTAAAGGCTAACATAAGGTGTCAAGGAAACACACTTTATAAATGGTGCCTTCAATGGGTCAAGTGCAGAAAAAGCCAGCTGGATGAACACGGTAACTTGTTGCTTTTTAACATATAGATTGAGATTAAGACTGGAGGGATTTTGATATCATAAATACTTAAATTTAACAAAATCCAGAAAGAAGTGCCCGACCTTTGTGAATCGGTGTCCTTGACAAAAATCCAGCCTCGTGAGCCGTTTTTGATTAGCACCACCTGAAAGCTGGAGACTGTCAAAGCGAAAGTTGTGCTTCAATAAAGGCCATTCATCTCATCCATTTCAGTTAAGGAATCTTCAAAGCATTGGCAACTCCACCATTTTTTCAACAAAGACCGATAATTCTTTAGCAACTAGAGCAGTTAAAAAATTTAAAACTCGACAAATTTACGGAATCTCTTCTTCCTTATCCATTCAAAATTTTTCTAAAGCAGAAGTCTTCAAAGGTTTGCTGAAGGAATTTTATTTTTTGATTTTTTCTATGGAACCATGGAAACTGGACATTAACGATCCTTTCCACGCTATAATCGCTTCCAGTTGTCCAAAATTGGGGTTCCTTTATCGCTTCGCTGGTCAAATCAGTCTTGGGGTTCCTTTATCGCTTCGCTGGTCAAATCAGTCTTAAAGAAAAAAGAAAGAAGAGAGTTTATAAGCTTCAAAAAATTACGATTGTTGTATAATGGAGCAAATGTACTTCAGTCGTTGACAAAAAAGTGTGGAACAGCTTCAACAAACACCGTAGAGGTGAATAGGTGCACCTATGGCATTTACAATGAATTTCGAGGGCCCACCAATGTTTCAAAACAGTGTTTTCATCCCTATAGATGATAAATTCTTGTGCCATTTTACCGGCCTTGGATGGACGAAGGACTTGCTTTGCTCAGAAAAGGGGGTTGAGCGAGAAACCACACGCATTGTAGTGCCCCTACAACCATCAGGGTGAACGCATTCAAGGAAAAAGGATACAGTTTTCAATTATTAGAGTCGAATGCTAAAAATAAATGACATTGTAACCTTTTGTTCATGGTGTGCCTAAAATTAGAAAAAAGAACGAAAACCACTTTGCTTTTCATTTACTGTGCATTACTACTTTTTCACGGCACGGTACTATGTTAAACTCAACCACTATTGGGATATGTGTAAAACTTGAACCTCAGGCCAGATTTGGAGCGGCGTTTACTCTTTCCTGGGGCTCACGTGTTACCCGCAGTACCACTGATGCTCCCTCGCTTTGCCTTTCTCTCAGCTAGTTTTCTACCTACCGGTGCCATCAGTATTCATCTATCAGCGGGAAGAAAATCAGTTTAGTTCAATGCAAGTACCTTGCTTCCAGGATAAACAGTAATTTGTTCCCCTGATGTCGCATTGAACTGCTCTTTGACCGTTAATGTCCTGCCATAGTCACTGTTGTTGAATAACGGTGGAACTTCGTCTACAAATTGCTGATTATGTGATACAAAGCCCTTAACCTTCATATTTGAGGAAAATGTGGTAAATATTTCTCCATTTTGATAGGGTCAACCTGTTGGTTTCAATTACGACTACAAACATGCAGAAGGAAGTTTTAATCCGCATCTTGAATGAGAGGATTCGTGCAATTTCATTGCCGTTTTCATCTGCCTTCATTTAAAGATGAAATATTAGAGAGAAAAGCTCGAGAGGCCAAATGACGTCTACCTTTATAAGAAAACATGAATTAACCGTTAATGGAAATTTAAAGAATATAGATGGTGAAACTCATTAATTAGTTATATTAAACCATAAAGTCACTTAAAGTTGCAGTCTGATAACAAGTTACATAATTTTGACCACGCAGACATCAAAATAACACTCATTAAAGAATTCTTCGTATTTTTGTTGAGCAAATGCGAGGTGTTATTATTCTTTACTCACGAATAAGCTGACGTTTCGGCGGATTTCGCCTTCCTCAGAGCCTGGAAAGGTCAAGTTGATAGCAATCTACTCGGCCAGACGCCTCCATAACCAAACAAAGAAACCCCAAACCAAGATTTCAATCACTTTGAACACAGCTTTGCACACTCACCGCTTCCTATGAGGTTTCCACTAAGTATGTCACGTAGAGACCGACCGCACAGAATTCACATGGAAGCATAATGTGCCCCTCTCATCAGAATAGCAGTCTTATATACTGCCCTATATCACGCTTGATAATGAGGCATTCTTCCCTGCGGTTCATTTTCGGATTTCTGGAATTAATCCAGAATGCCTAGAGAGTTTTTCGCACGTGTGTTCTTGATTCGTGTGCGAGGATCGTGACACATACTTCAAAGTCCTCCCCGTTATGTCTCTGGGTCCTATGCGTGACTAGCGGGGTATTTGGTCTATGTCTGCCGGTTAGGTGCTCTTTTATGCGGACACAGAGGGGTCTATCCGTTTCGCCAATGTATTCGTCTCCGCACGCCTTACAGGAGATCAGATAAACTACACCCGAGCTCATGCAATCACCGTCTCTACCACTGGGGCAAATTATGCAATTTTGAGTTGCACATAGACGGTCATATAGGCGGTTGCGAACTAGCTGGCGCTTAAGATTACTCGGTGGTATTTCAACTACGCTCACCGAATTCTCTAAGCCCGCCCTTCTTAAGCAGCGT
>UYYA01004145.1:51743-87446 GCA_900624975.1 Angiostrongylus costaricensis | reverse complement strand
AGTTGCACAAAGACGGTCATATAGGCGGTTATGAACTAGCTGGCGCTTAAGATTACTCGGTGGTATTTCAACTACGCTCACCAATTTCTCTAAGCTCGCCCTTCTTAAGCAGCGTTTTATAGCTGTACTTATATCATTTGAGATGAAGGGTAGGATGAACGGGACCCTTCTATCGCTAGAGTTACCGTTTGAAGGCCTAGGATTTCTTCTACACCTATCCTGAGCTACAGTTTCGTAGCCATTAGAAATGGCTTTTTGCCGTGCCAAGTTCCGGGACTCCTCTCTCTGCTCTCTTCCCGTGCACACGTTGGTTGCTCTTCGAAACATGTTTCTCAGAAGCGCCCTTTTCGTGTGAGAGGGGTGAGAGGAGAGGTAATGAACCAAGATGTTTTTACTACTTGGCTTTCGGTACCACTTTGTAATGTAGCCATTTTCTGATAAGTGAATTTGTACGTTCAAAAATGGAAGCCATTTTTCTTTGGGCTTTTCTCGGGTGATCTTGATATACTCTGACTGTGTGTTTAACAATTCGAAGCATTTGTCCATTTCCTCTTGTGTTAAGCAAAGGACAAAGCAGTCGTCTACATACCTACAGTAGAGTAGCGGTCCGAGATCAGTCACCGGTGCTTCCACCTTAGACATAAATGCAATGGCAAGGCTTGGAGCCAGTCGTTGTCCCATTGCCAGCCCTCTTATTTGAGCGTAGTACTTTCCAGACCATCTGAAGATTGAGCAGCTTAAGCATTCTTTTAAGAGTGCCATTAACTGCTCTATCTTGAAGCCATACATGTTTATTTCTTCTTCGTATTGTGTAGGGGGTTCGAATATGGCTTGCATTGCGAAGTCGTTCGACACGTTTGTATAAAGGGCGGTAACGTCAAAGGACCCCATCACGCACGCGCTGTTGGGCTGCGCAGTACGTAGACGATCCAGAAACATCTGGGTATTCGTAAGATGGTCGCATATGGTTTACATGAACTTATATCCTACCCTTCATCTCAAATGATATAAGTACAGCTATAAAACGCTGCTTAAGAAGGGCGGGCTTAGAGAATTCGGTGAGCGTAGTTGAAATACCACCGAGTAGTCTTAAGCGCCAGCTAGTTCATAACCGCCTATATGACCGTCTTTGTGCAACTCAAAATTCCATAATTTCCCCAGTAGTAGAGGCGGTAATTGCATGAGCTCGGGTGTAGTTTATTTGATCGTGCGGAGACGAATACATTGGCGAAACGGGCAGATCCCTCTGTGTCCGCATAAAAGAGCACCTAACCGGCAGACATAGACCAAATACCCCGCTAGTCACGCATAGGACCCAGAGACATAACGGGGAGGACTTTGAAGTATGTGTCACGATCCTCGCACACGAATCAAGAACACACGTGCGAAAAACTCTCTAGGCATTCTGGATTAATTCCAGAAATCCGAAAATGAACCGCAGGGAAGAATGCCTCATTATCAAGCGTGATATAGGGCAGTATATAAGACTGCTATTCTGATGAGAGGGGCACATTATGCTTCCATGTGAATTCTGTGCGGTCGGTCTCTACGTGACATACTTAGTGGAAACCTCATAGGAAGCGGTGAGTGTGCAAAGCTGTGTTCAAAGTGATTGAAATCTTGGTTTGGAGTTTCTTTGTTTGGTTATGGAGGCGTCTGGCCGAGTGAGTTGCTATCAACTTGACCTTTCCAGGCTCTGAGGAAGGCGAAATCCGCCGAAACGTCAGCTTATTCGTGAGTAAAGAATAATAACACCTCGCATTTGCTCAACAAAAATACGAAGAATTACTTGATCAATGCCGAGGTTAATAGAAAGTCGGTCGTGGGAGTTACTCATAAAGATTTCGTATTACCTGAACGTCACCAAATTTAGTGTCAATATAAAATCCGTCCCCAGATTTACTGTCCACCGCTGGAAATTCATATTTGAAAGCAAATCTCCTTTAGATTCTCTTAATCTCCAAATGTTTCATTCACCTCAAAAATTCTATTCTTTGAACACTTCTTATAAACACTGAGTTACGTCTAGGTCTTATCTTGACACTTACTCCCGTTTTGTGCCTGTGCTGTCGGTGGCTGTGGTCGATCGGCAGGTGTAGTTTCCGGAGCATACATTGCATCGACGTGATTATGTGGTTTGAAGTTTTGTAAAGGTGGAAGCACCCAACGTCCTCCTACAGGTGGCCGTTTACCATTGCTTAGCTTTGTTTCCGGTTCCACAGGACGATAATCCATCAAATCCAGAACAGTATTGTTGGAGTAGTGATCATCTACAGGTGGCTGAAAGAACCAACAACAACTCCTTTGCTAAACGAACAATAAAATAACAAGGAACTCATGTTTCTAAGAACGAGAAGTGTTGAACCTGACTATTTATATAGAGAGATGTTAGGCATAAAACGTCATGATGGTGCTGAAATTCATATTCATCTCATAAAGTGACTTACGAAAACCTATTGTTGCATTAAGTCCGCGTTATTATCTTGGCAGACAAAATTGGCATCAATTTCCAGACCCGAAGGCTTAGGTAGCGCGGGCACGGGGCCCAAACAGCTAACACGCGTGTTTTTGCAGAGCACTTCTAACAAATACACTAGACACAGGCAAATTACGACTAAATCTATTACTAGGCAAATTTTTCGAGAAAGATCGAATGGCAAGTACTATTTGAAAATTTTCTTTCCAAGTGTGTTACCCAGCCAATTAATAAGTTTTGCTTGTGAACGGTGTTCCCGTACTTCGAGAAAGAACTGGATTCATAGAGTTGATGTAGTAACTTCGTTGAACGAGCGTTTTTTTCTGCATTTATTTGAACTCTGACAAAAGCCCAAGAGGATTTTGTAGTTTTAGTATCACTCGTGACCATCGCAAAATGGTGAGCCCATTTGAACTTCAATAAGAGTATTATGTACTATAACAAAAAACATTATACATTATACTTAAGACATTATACTTCCATATGATTTCTGTGCGGTTGGTCTCTACGTGACATACTTAGTGGAAACCTCATAGAAAGCGGCTCTGAGGAAGGCGAAATCTGCCGAAACGTCGGCTTATTCGTGAATAAAGAAGAATAACACCTCGCGTTTGCTCAACAAAAATACGAAGTATAACAAAAAAGTAATAGCGGAGCGTATGTACCGTAGTGGAAAGAGTGACCACTGGTTCTATAAAGTGTCATTAAGCTTTCCATCCTTTCGGAGATGGCAAATTAGTACGAGACTTGTAGGCAAAGATAATAGAACTGACTTGGTGCATCAAAAAACCTACGCGAACCAATGTATAGGCCAGATCTGCACTTAATCACTTCTAGTGATTCTTAGTGAAGTCGAATGAATGACACATCCCTCGGTGATTGACCAACACCAAGAGTTTTATCCTTTATTTTTTATTAACAAAAACGGCTTATTACGTAACGGTTAGTGAAATTTGCCAAGCGTTCGTGAAATCTAGCAGTTTGGCTAAAAATTTCCAAGATAGATTCTACCTCATGACTGATTTTCACATTGACAGCAATGCTGTAGCCATGATCAAGTGAAGAAAGCAAGCTAATCTTTTTGACTTAATAACAACGGTATCGTCTGATTAGGACAAAGTGAGCTTAACTGTCATGATTTCATACGGCATCTTGTTCTGCCCTAGCTTTTTTGGAAAGGAGAAACATTATTATCCAATGAATACTTACAAGTCGTCTCTTTTTTGTTATGTCTTAAATACAAAGAAATGCACACCGTGACGGTGTGGTGAGGTAAATATTTCATGTAGTTCCTCCAGTCAGAAGCAGTTTCGTTGTATTCAGTTGCCGTTAGAAATTCTTGCGTCTGGCTGTGAATTAGAGGAGACGATTCACCGGAACTTTTTTGAGAGATAGGAGCTACTCTTACAAAGGATTCCATTCCTTGATGATTTACCTGAGAAGAGATTTCTACGTGAACAGCTTAGAAATTGCTTAATAAACAGTGAACCGCTGTAATTACCTGCGCTGATGCTTCATTGAATGAAAGTGATCCATTTTTTCCTGTCACAGTACCAACCATTTCCTGCTGCTTCTGAAGTTACTCATAAATCAATTAAAACAAAACATGCAGGTCTCCAGCAGCGAATACTTACTGTAGTCGAATTGCTTGTGGAATTGTCAACACTGCTTAGTGATCGAATGGATTCACGTTCGATTTGGTCACTCTTTGACATCTAAATGCTCTAAAACTATGGAATCAAGCATGTGATATAACCTGAGTTTCAACCTTGCAATATTTGGAATTTTAGGGATCAAAAGGTTCCTCAGTTTTGTCAATAAGTAAATTCTCATTATAGGAGCCGATTATAGCAATTCTATTATATTTTGGCTAACAATTAGCAGATAATATGGCAACTTATAAAGTTGTGGTATTTTACTGCGAAAAAAAGAAAATAACATGTACCCACAATGATGCTGAGGTATTTGCAAAACTCCGGACCGCAGGTGTGTGCGGTGGGGAACGAACGTGCTATTACCTTTTCCGGGGACTAACGCGTTCAACACCACACCATGCGGGTCCATCTTTTCGCGTGTCACTCAGCTATTATAGTAGGCAAAAAATAAAAAGCATTGCAACGTGTAACAGTTTAAGCGAGACAGTTTCTAATGCGTCACATTAGTAGTTTCATAACAATAAGTCTTACTGAATCGACGGCTGCGGTTAAACTGATCCCAGTTTCACTTATCACGCAATCACCTTTCATTTCATAAGCCTGAAATACATTGTTATAAATTCTCCTTTTGAAGTTGCTCAGTTAATGCAGGTACGTAAAATTTCGCCTGTTCCAGTCTTTCCTTCGTTTAATTCCTTCACCAGCTTTTTTGAAATGAGGTCCGAATATCTGAAGCAGTTTTTTTCCGGTGTTGTGTAAACTGTGAGAATTACCACTGGTCAAAATTGTTCGCTTAACTAACATCTTCAAGTGAACTCACGTAGATAACCAGATTTTGTGTTTTTCCAGGAAAAATTTGTAGCGTAATTCCTGTTGACGGATGAATTCATTAGCTGACGTTTCGATGAACGATTCCAGCTCGGATGTGCTCTAAATAGAAAATCGTAATGATTATGACCAAATAGAAGGTTTGCCCTAAACTCACTGCATACCTTAAGACCTTTGCTGCATTGCTTTCTAATTTTCTTTTCATCTCTTTGGAATTTATTTAGCATGGATTTGAGTTTGTCCTTCTCTTCATTACTATACGCACTAGTTTTTGTCACAAGAGAAGAAAGCTCTCGAATCTATAACTGGTAACTTCGTTGGAAATTTACTCCATAATAGTGGTTCATATTCATGGAACACTTCGTTTTAGTAAGTAAGTATGGTCTTATGAAGAGAAAAATGGAGAAGTTTGACACCCACACATTTTTTGTGCCGCTCCAAAATCTGAGCAGATTTTGCAGCCAGTTCACGCAAATCATCTCCATGTGCTTTGGCTTTCGGGAACGCTTTCTTAGATGACCATATGAGAGTGTCAATAGCTTGCATATATTGATTAAAAGACTTTTGTAGCGCTAGAATTAAACGAAGATTATATGAGTACAGCTTATCAAGAGAATCAACTCAACGTGCACACATTGGTAATTCTGGAGAAGTTCTGAGCCGACATGTGCAATCTCCTTAGCCGCTGTAACAGCCATATTTGCACTTAGTTAATCCTAGTGATAACAGATCAAATTGAGTGAACTTGCCTGGCAAGAAATCCTTGCTTAGTTGAGTAAAGACGTCAGCAGGAATTTTTTCCTTGTCCTCGATTGATAGTTCGTTAAACGTTGAATAGTTAAAGCTTATCCGATTAGAACATGAAACCATTGAAGATCTAGAATGGTTCAACGAGAAATAAGATGTTTTGAGCCCTTATTGAAGTCGAACAATGTAGAAGTCCACTGGACGACACAAGACGAATGACAAATGTAAACGGAAAGAATTGGCAAGCAGTTTATTGGTAGTATTCCATAGTGCGCTCTTAAAAAAGGAAAAATGCTAGAGATCCACGGGACTGGGATGATGTTTATCTAAATAGATCGTGAATTGGAATGCGCAATGGAACTTCATGAAAGTTGTCAGACACATTGAGAACTTTATGTAGTTACTGACATGAAGTTTATTTGGATGTGTGTTATGCATTAAATTCATACGAAGCTGATGCCATAAGATGAGAAGAAGAGTACAGTAGTGATGGTTGTGTGAATGAGAAAAGTAGAAGACCGGGCACGAGTGAAAAAAGGTGTCCAAACGAGAAAATGTCAGCTCTCTAGTTGAGGTTCGTTTGACGTTAATGTAGGATTCGATCTAGAAGTGATTTTGAACCACGAAACTGACAAAGTTTAGGTTATCAAGTAAGAACTGTCAACAAAAGGATACAGCAATCGAACCTACGCTCGTACAAAGAAGGAACTTGGTAAAGCTACGTTGTATCAACAAACGAAGAAGGAATAAAATGTGATAATAGAAAATATTCTGCCAGTACTTTATGTATTACAAAGACATACCACGATCATTTCTAATAAAGTGGTATAAAAACAGCTCCTATGTGAAGCAAATCACGTATTAAGCAAAACTACCGTTTTTAATGAACAACTACAGAGTAATGAAAGTTCGTCGTTTAAAAAGCACTGAACTTATAAATGAAGTAAAAGGAAGTCCTGTGAGAGCCAAAAAATGGGTATAATTCCATTCATTACTGTGAGGCTATGGAGCCTTTTAACTGATAAGAAAAAGCAATCACAGGGCATTTAGCACACGTGTAAGTGTCTGTTTCGATTGCATACGATAAGGTCGGCAATAATTTTCATGGAATGCTTCGTCAGAAATGGAACTTCTGACAGGGTCGTCGCGTTATCGTCACACATGCTGCACTTGCAAATATTTTAATATATCAGACGCCGTCGATATCTTGGTTGACAAAAAATGCTTCACAAAAGAAGTTGTTAGCATTTGAACTGAGCTGCTCGAATGTATGTGGAAACAAAGAAAGCCTACAAGGAGCTCTCCGCAATGAGTACAAGTCAGAGCTATATAATACAATCGATTTACAAGAACTAGCAAAACTTTTTTGCAGTCTAATCCAATTAATGCCTTGGCTGATCTTGAGGCATTCGTGGTAGTTAAAATGTTCACAAGTCTTGTGAATTGACATAGTTCTCTTTATGGAAAACTTTTAATAATCATGCTATCTACCGTCTAGTTATTCCAACATTGTCGCAGATATGCTTTTGCTGTCACAATTCATTCACGTGATTCCACTATAGGAATCCATGAGTTTCCTACGGTAAGCAAGACGACTGATGACTCACTCTGTTAAAGAGCATGTTTACTCACTTCTACGCAGAATCGAGTAGAGCTATGGCACCAATGTTCTCAACCCATCTTCAACCTTACTGCTGTGCACTTGATACTGTTTTGTAAACGAACTTGAGACGTGAACGTAATTCTTTCTTATTTTATTCTTCTACCACTCAAAAAGTCGTTCCACATCTTCCCAACCCCACTAACATCTGCTGGCGGATTGCCATGCAGGTTATAGGAAAACTAAATTCAAATTAGATATTAGTAAGTAGACAAATTAATTAGACAGTAAAACGTTACCAGTCACTCCCTGATATACATTTGCTCTATAGCAACTATTCTCAAAATAATTTCTGTTTCTTTCTATATCTATATCTATATCTATCTATATCTATCTATCTCTCTACTACTGTATGTTTCTGTAGTAAGGATCATATCCACTGTTTCTTAAGTTGCCTAGCAAATGTAGTAGAACGTAAATATTTTGCTCCCATCCTAAGGAACATCGATCGTTATAAACAGCCTTGTTATGCAAATCTATTTTTGCAATCTGAACTCGTTGTTTGTTACTACTGTCCGAAAGTCATCATGCGTACAATAACAAGAAGGGCATGAGGGTGTTTGCCAAAGCAGTCTTCCGCCAGCTGATCTCTGGTTCTGAGAGGATTTGGAAAGGCTAGCCGACGAATGTTTTCGGTAAAGGTGCTGGAACTGTGCCAAATACCGCCTTCTCCAGAGGCACATAAATAACCTCGTGAATTACTATCATTGCTCGCTCCTGTCCAGGTTCGTGGCTATCCAGGTTCGTCCCCTATCCTCGTTCCTCTCCTACCCTCGTTTTTCCCCTATTGATCTCGTGTGTCACCTATGTAGATTATCGTAGTTGTTAACTCATATTGCACGTGGTCATTATTGTATAATAGTTTCACTCTACCGTTATTATAGCACAGTCGCGAATTGTGCATTAACTTCATTTCATCATTATTGAATGACAGTTTCGAAGAATTGTACGTTAACTTCGCATTATTGTTACTACATCACGCTCCCAATCAGCCCAGTGTATCCTTATCATTATCCTGATCCTTATTCTCTTGTCAGTGTTCGTTGCTTATCAATTGATCCGCGGTGCGTTGTCAGTAACGAAGGTTATCCTCAAATGCGTTTTGTCTGCAACGGCATCGGTAACATGTGTCATTTCTCCCATACTGTACGCTATGCGTACAAGGCCGGTGACCGGCCAACTGATGCTATGTATGTTATGCCACTATAGTCGGATATCAGTTCTCAATTGCATTATTTATGACCCAAGCTATTTCTTAGGCAATGGTGGCACCTATCGATGCTCAGACTTCACGCTGCAGACATATCGTTATCCAAGACCAACCGCCTGACCGTGTTCCTCAGATGTCTCCTTCCGTTCTTAGTCACTTCCACCACCGATGCCTAGGTAACTTGCTATCCTAGCTGTTCAGTGTCAAAGTACACCTGAGCACTGTATATATGATCTTTAGCTTAGCTTAGTGAACGACTCGTCTGCATCTCTGCCATCGGCATCCTTGCCACTGTACGTGCCATTGTAGGCGCCATCATCCGCATCCCCTTGTTCGCCATTGTTATCAGGTTGCTATTATCACTGTGTTAATATTATAATTGCATCCTAAACTGTTGTGGACTTATTAGCTTCACTTCATTAGTAGTTATAGCGCCTCATATTCTTGGACATGCCCTGGTCTTACGCCAGTATTTTCGTATCGTTATTCTTGTTGCATTGGTGTTGCATTTATATATATAAACGGTTTAGTCACCCAAGTTTGAGGCATTGTTTTGTGACGACTACGAAAAGTCCCACGTGGCGTCATCTCACGAAGTCGAGCATTTTGCCTAAAACTAGTGGATATTCGGTGCCGAGAACTGACTCGAAGACCTTTTTCATTGGCAACTGCAATATGCTGAATCGAAAGGTCAAGCGACATTGAAAACTTCCCATGTATTGCATTATTGATACATACTCTTTCATTTAACTCCTTTGGCTGCTAAAATTTCTTCTGTATGACTCTCTTATTAAGAATTCCGTGATACTTTACCGGAGAGAACAGGAGTGGATAACTGCGAAAAAACCGACGGTGCAGTTTTGAGATTCCACGAAGGACTGCACGAAGAGACATCTTCGCCTTGATCTTCGAACCTTCGGTTTTGAAAGAAAGTATCAAAAAGTTTAAAGATGGACCTTTCTCATTTGTATAACAGATTGTCCAGAATTATGGAAAGCCATAGCGGGGTATAATTTATGCATTCTAAGTACCACCTTTGAATTGAGAGAAAAAAAGCCTTCGTATAAAACATACCCAAAGGAAGAGCCTGGAGGAAGGAAATCGTTTGAATCTGTCTCCGGCTAGGGAGGACGTTGGCTAGTGTCGAGAAGGAAAATTTGAGGCTTGTTCAAAATTCGCTACGATGCAAATAGCAAGTTGTGAAGGCAGGAGAAGGAGGCTTACTATTCTCTGTCGGCCATGATTTGCCATTCCTTAAGGTAAGGCTTTTGGTACATGATAATAACGTGTTGAGTGTTTTTCTTTACTTACATAAATAAACAAAAAGCAAAAACAGGAGCAACACATCTTGCCACCTTTAAATTTAGTGAAAATATGCTTGTTTGTAACATCGTCAAATTTGGTGGTAAGGTGTGCTAACGAAGAAATCAGGCTCTCCGTTTCTCTACTATCGATTCATCAGCAGAAACATTATTTTCCGCTTTCACAAACGGTATTCAGGTGAAGTGTCTTGGATGGCGAAAACAACAACAACATCAACAACATTCAATTTTAAAATATCAAAGTATGTCATTTCATCACCTGTGCCACCTGTCATTACGTTGGCTGCTGGCCGTCACAAACATTTTCCAGGGTTCTTGTGAAGAACTCTGAACATCGGCTTAGCTTTCTTCCGCCTCTGCGTTTGACATGCCGGGAAATCCAGTAGCTAATAATTATTGTCCATTGGCTATCGTTTAGACGCTTTGGGCGTCCAGCCCAATAAATCGACAACTAAACGTATAGGATTTCGACATTTGGCTGTCGTTGTAGGTCGGAGCTTCAGGTCCCCTCTCCCAATTGTGTGGAATTGGATCATCGTATCATCGTCTTTCGATTGCGCTTTCATAAAACCAAGTGAAGATTCATCTTACTCAGGTAGCAACCATATTTCTGTTGCACACGTACACGTTAAGATGGAGGGAAGCGTGGAGTCTAGAAGTTGGGCACGGAGTCGGGTGTATTTTGTTCTTCTTAGTACACATTTTAGTTCCATCAGCCCTCGCTTCCTCAAGCACAACTAAGGACCTAAGTAGGTCACTATGCTGGTTTCCCAACCTAGAAAGAAGTAGCTGGAGCGTTCGGAGATATTTATTCCGCTGAACGTGAATGAAACATAAGAAACCCAACCGTTCTTCATTTCATGAACACCGTTTTTTTGAGGTTTAGCCGTAGACAATCTTTCCACAGGCGTTATCAATGTCGGCAAGCATTCGTTCCACTTGCCTAATGTTTGGTGTTATAAGAACTATGTCATCAGCTTAGCTAACATGGTTCATATGTTCTTGTGAACCCGTTTTGTTGAGGTCATATGAGATTAGTATAGTTCTCGTTGTCATTGTTGTTGGTCGATGGCTGACATTTCGGCGCTTTCGCTTACGTCAACATTCCGGACCTGTAGATTATACTAACCTCGCATCAGCTCAACAACATCAGTTCATAAGAACATATAAATAAATGTATTGGTCATTTATGCCGAGGTAAAGAAAGTTGGGCATTTGAGTCATTAAGAGACGAACATAGTTTGATTCCCACCTTCGATTTTCAGTAACATGTTGTCCTATTCTCCAATGTCTGCATAACCAGCTCAGGAAGAATCCTCATTTAATGAGTAAAGACGGTCTGGCTGTCTAGGGTTTCCATAACCTTCTTCTATACCAACTGAATCAAAAGCTTTCTTTATATCGGCGAAAGTGAGAGAGAGAGAGCGATCTCTTATACTCTCACGGTGATTCAATGAGTCTTGGTATAGTGTGGATGTGGTTCATCATAGTCAATTCTTTTCGAAGCCCTACTTGCCGTCATGGCTGTCCTTCCTACAGTGTTCTGTTAAAACTGTTTAGGATGATTCGAGTGAAAAGTTCGTAGACAACGAACGGCAAGCAGATTGTTGTTTACGAAGACTGGAAGAAAATTCTTTAGGTGTCAAGATCTTATGTTATCCAGAGCTCGTATTGTTGTATTCTTAACAGACCAAAGAGCATAGTGGACTTAGGAAGAATGAATCGGTGCTACGAAGTATCCATTCTCCCTTATTTTATGTAGAGGACAAGGCCATGGCTATTGAAGAGATCCGAGTAGTAATCGTGAACGATTTTCTTCATTGCGGCTCAAGAAGCTGTAACTGTTCCATCTGGGCATCGGGGACCAATAATCTTGGTTTCGTAATTACAAGCGGGAAGGATAAAGTATGACATCTCTGGATTGACTGGGAAGAGAAGACACAACCCATTCAACGAGTCTATAACACAGGAGAAGAATTGTTCCTCGGAACAGGAAACAATAAAGTAGTCGATGGCGGAGGCGTTCTCCTCAACACGAGTTTGGCCATGAACATCAATGCATTCAAACAACTAACAAATCGAATCGGAAGGATAAGGGTACAGAAATGTGGATCAATGCCTGCCTTGACAAACTTCGTGGTCTACGCAACGACAGCAAGGTATGAAAAAGATTAAGCCGAAGCGTTCCGGAAGGACTTCGGAAGGTTCTGCAAAAAAGACCGCACATTCCTTAAGGTCATCAATGGAGATTCTAACGCTAAAATTGAACTTAGACAAATAATTTTAAAAAACGCTATATTGAGATTGATGGAGAATGGAACGAACAGGGAGAGTGGCTGAGTTTATTAAGGCGACCAATACCAATCATAGTAACTCACAATTCCAGAAGCCGTACTCACAACGCTGGACGTGGAGTCTCTCAATGAAGACTACCATAACGAAAAAGACCAGTTTAAACCAAATTGAAGGTTTTGGCTAACCGATGTCGATGTTCTCCCAAAATTCCTTACAAAATCGACTATTGCTTCTCTCGCATAACATTCCATTTTCCGATTGAAGGAGAGAAAGCTGCTAAATTCGTGAAACAAAAAGCCAAAACCACTATGAACTGGGATTTGTTCAGTTCATTAATCGGTTGCAGGGAAGATGTCGTTTTTAAACACATCGACGAAGAATAAAATGAACTTATTCAACACCTTTACGTTAGCGATATGAAAGATGAGAATTCGAAGGTCACCAAAGGATCTCTGCCTCCGGAAACACTCGAGATGAACCGAACTTGCAAAACGATGCGTCAGGTGATAAAAGAAGATCTTAAAGGGAGAAAAGTACCAGTTATGGTCAAAGCTGCAGAGTCTGGAAAAAACGCTAGCACTGCCCACCTAAGCTCAGCCAATTACAAAACCAAGATGACTGTACTTCGACGCCTAGACGGAACAGTTACGGCTTTCAGAAAGCTAGTGGGAAAAAATTATTCACTTTTACTACTCGGATCTCTTCATCTACATTTTCCTGCCTTTCATACGAAATAAGGATGGATGTATGTGTCGTACTACCCGTTCCTCCTTCTGAAATAAGACATGTTATTTCGTTGGTGAATTAAACAGCATCAGTTCCGTAGAGAATACGATCTGAACACATGAATGACGTTCCGCCAGTCCGCATAAACAGGCTGGCTCAGGATTTTACATATTGTCTGTCAAAATACAAAGTTCCTATTCAGTGAAAGAGCAGAAAGACAATGTTATTCTTTGAGAAGGGTGACCTACATGGTTTTGGCAACTATCGTCCAATCTGCTTACTATCTGTCGTCAGAAATCTCTTCACTCGCATCATCCTAAGCATGATTGACAGAACACAGAGCAGAAGACAACTATGTGAGCAAGCAGGGTTTCGAAAAGGATTTAGTATGATGGACGACATCCACACTGTAACAGGGCTCATTGAAGTATCGCGAGAATACAAGAGACCGCTCTGTCCCAATTTTATTATTTTAAAAAAAGCTTTTGACTCAGCTGAGACAAATGCAGTCATGAAAGCCGCCGTAGACAGCCACGGTTTCCCTGCTCAGTATGTGAAGATTTTTTGTGAGCTATATAAGAATTTAACAAGCAAAATATCGCCATTGTGCAACTACATTGACTTCGAAGTCAAAAAAAGAGTCATTGAAAGCGATACCATCTCGCTAAAATTATTCACCGCCGTCCTTAAGAACATCATACGAACATTGGAATGGGATAACACTGCAGTAAAAATCAATGGTCGACAATTACAACATTTTCGATTTGCTGATGACATCGTTCTTGTAACACTAAGCATTAACGACGACAAACGAATGCCCGCCGACTCTTTTTAACGCCTGTGCAAAGATTGCTCGTCGACTAAATCTCACAAAAACGATGTTCAACGATGTCTCGGGTTGGTTTAGTAAACTGATGTGTAGGGTTGGTTTAGTAAACTTCGTTCACACTCAGCGCAGCTTACATCTTGGAGTGCTCCACTTACGTCTATTTACGAGAAATCAAAATGGTAAACAACTTATCTCAAAGCTGAGCTGAAGGAAGCGAGCAGCATGGGAGCCTTTAAGAGCATCCAGGATGTAGTGAAGAGAACAAGAAACACCTGACTCCGTGACCACCTTTTCGACTTCACGTTTCTTTCTGCCTTAACATATGCATCAAAAGTCTCCTCGCTATGCAAGCAGAATGAAAGATCACTCAACCTTATTGGACGTGCATTCGAAAGACTATGCTAAGAGCATCATGTGTCAAACAGGCGAGGGAAGGGATCCGAAGTTTCAACCTGCTTCAACGATCAAAAATACCGTTCTATGCGTCGAACTATCAAAGGTATGATGGACAGGAAAAGCATTCGAAAACCGCTGGACAAGAGCCTTTGCTGAGTGGGTCCTCGGAAACGCCAAATGTACTGCAGGAAGACCACCGATCTCGGTGGTCAGAGTTCTTCATGAAATTCCCAGAAGAAAGGAATAATGCTCTAGTAGTGCCTAGAGCGAGTAGAACCCTCTAGAATCTAGAACTGAGCTACTCTTGCACCCGACAAGAAAAAAATGGAAAATTTACTGGCGTCAGCACGAGTCTATTTGTTTCATTGATAAGCTAAAGTTGTTGCCAAATATTCATAACGTTTCGACGTCTTCGAGTCGTTTTGATGCTACATCTGGTATCTTCATCGTTGCATTGAGTCCAGTCTACTTCAGAGAAGCATCGCACGAGTGGGTCAATTTCACCAGATGCGCTATTTTGTACTCAACGGCTGTCGTCGATAATGACCATAAATATTTTTTAAGGAGCCTACAGTAGTCGATATTGGATAGGCCTGCACCTAGCGAAGTAATATTATCTATAAAACAAGGTGCGTTAAACTTATATTTGACTTCAGGCATTCAATATGTGTGAGTGTCTTGCATGCTGCCACGTGGAACTTCTCGTTTGCCGCAATGTGAATTTTAAAATTGATTAGAATTGTCCTTTACATATAGATGATACAGAAATAGTTAGGAGTTACTTCAATGCATCAATGTACAACACGATCGGTTTCAGGAAATGAGACTACTGATACCTACGATTGTGAAGAGAGTAGTAAGTGGGAGGATGAAGCAGGAGAGCACGATTGTGGTTAACGTTTTATAGCATTCAAAGTGGTCAGATACCAGTTCAAGGACCATGATTCTTTCCCAATTAGTGGGTTAGTAAGTACGCAGGCATTTACAACCAAGGATATTAGAAAGCGCTTTCCAGTAAGCTGATTTGAACAGAAACTCGGAAAAGGTATCAAAAGATAAAATAAAGCGGGAATAAAAATGTTCAGCCAGCATATCATTTTTAAAAACACACGCTTCGCTAGAGGTAAAGGTACAAACTTCTATAGAATTGGTTATTTGAATATTCGATACGCCTTCGCCGACAGTAGTGGGTGCCTTGGCCTAACCCCATTTAACTCTAAAAGAAGCCTTATTCTCTAAGGAAGGTAGTATCAGTTGCTGCAGACTAGACGACATGGTTTGATACCATTCCACTATTTCTTCCAAGATGGTAGAGATTTCTCAAATTTGATTAAAAAGGCACGGAAGGTTGATCACCTGTATCACCTGTAGTCCTGTTGATCGCCGAACGGGTGCCAGTAAATCTTCCATTTTTCCCTGTCGTGTGCAAGAGTAGCCTAGTGGGTTCTGCTCTTTCTAGGGGCTCATCAAGCATCATATCTTTCTTCAAGGCTCTTTGTGAGGAACTCTGACCATCGGGTCGGTGGTCTTCCTGTAGTACATTTGACATTCCGACGAATCCAGTCACTAACTGCTCTTGTCCATCGGTTGTCATCCATACGCATTACATGTTCGGCCCACCTTATCTTCTACTGTTTGGCGTACAAAACGGCATCTTTGATTTTTGACCGTTGACGCAGATCGGGGCTTCGGATCCCATCCCTTACTTGTGCGGAACGGGATACTCCTAGCATCGTCCTTTCGACTGCGCGTTCAATAGCGCTGAGTGATTTTTCATCCTGCTTAAGCATCGACCAGGTTTCTGACGGATACGTTAGGGCAGGAAGTAACGTTGAGTCGAAAAGGTAGGCACGCAGTCGGGTGATCTTTGTTCTCTTCACTACACCCTCGATGCCCTTGAAAGCTCCGCAAGCCGTTCGTTTCCTCATGCACAGCTCTGGAGCTAAGTCGTTCAATACGTTTTTTTTCTCGACCTATATAGACATAACTGGAGCATTTGGAGATTTTCGCTCCGATGAGCGTGAATGAGGCATACGAAACCAATCCGTTGCTCATGAACATCATTTTTGTGAAATTTAGTCGAAGACCAATCTTTCTACAGGCTTTATCAATCAAAGTCGGCAAGCATATGTTCCGCTTGGGTAATGTTTGGTGTTATAAGGACGATGTCATCAGCAAAGCGAAAATGGTGTAACTGCCGGCCATCGATTTTCATTCCCATATTTTCCCATTCCAATGTTCGCATAGCGTTCTCGAGGCTTGCTGTGAATATTTTTGGCGAGATGGTATCCCCTTGCCTAACCCCTCTTTTGACCTCAATGTTAATATCGCTGCAAAATGGTGATACCTTGGCTGTGAAATTTTTGTACAGCTCACGAAGAATCTTTATGTACTGAGTAGGGAACCCTTGACTATCAAGGGCTTCCATGACTGCTTCGATCTCAGTTGGGTCGAAGGCCTTCTTTAAATCGATAACAGATAGGTCTTTTGTACTTTCGCGACACTTCGATGAACCTTGTTACCGTGTGGTTGTGGTCCATCGTACTAAATCCTTTTGGAACCCTGCTTGCTCACATGACTTTCCTTCGTCCAGTGTTCTGTCAATCCTGTTCGGCACAACTCGAGTGAAAGGTTGTAGACGACAGACAGCAAGCAGATTAGGCGATAAAGTGCAGAAATTTAAAGACATTAAGTCAAAAGAGTAAGTTTATCATATGTTGATTAGTAAGTGGTCGTCCAGAGTTACGTAAAAATTGAATCGAATGAATGAAAAAAATGTTGCGAGTAGCATAGTGGTAGCTATATCATTCATCGCAAACATGGTGCTGGTTCGACCCCGCATTGGGCCCACCAAACATCAATCGGGAATTGCTTCTCTGAAAAGAAATAATTAACTGATTTTTTGATGAGCTGAGGGAAAGTTGTTAACAACGTTTATACAGTATAATACTGGCTGAATTTTCATCCCCTTCACCTTCTACAAGCTTAAAGACCGGAAAGGCCAAATGACAAACATTCTACTCAATCATACATTTTTAAAATTTTTACAGAAAACCTTATGCATTGATTTTTATTCTTACAGTAAATAGCTTCTCTTAAGCTCCCACCGTTTTGTTCCTTTAATTTATTCAGTTATTTAGTAGAGACCAGCCCTACTAAGTCTTACATGCCGATGTCACGCGTGATCACAAAGGAAGCACTCCTCCTTGCGATTCATTTTTGGATTATTGGAATTTGTCCAAAATGCTTTCAGAGTTCTTCGCACACATGCTTTAGATTTATGTGCGAAGCTACTGACCTTTACTTCAAAATCTACTCCGTTATGTCTTTGTGCTCTATACGTGCTTAGTGGATTGTTTTGTTTGACTCTACACTTTCCATCTTGGTGGCTTTTCTACGGATGCAAAGTGGTGTAAAAGTTTCACCAAAGTTGCCGTTTTTTGTTCAACAATCGCAAGATTTTCATACACAGTTGTACGTTTACTTCCATACAAAGAGCACACAAAACAACAGTTGCTGACGTTTCGACAGGATTGCCTTCTTCAGGTCATGAAAGGGTATGTTGAGACGATATTGATATAGAAAATTGCGGAGCGAAGACGGCCTTGATGTGAAAGTCCCTGTCCTGGTACAGGATGGCCAAACACCAACGCGCAAGCTTCTCGAGGTTTTTTGGGTAAATGCCAGCAGCCCTACAATGAATATCAGGGAGAAGTGCTCAGAGGTTGCGCGCGAGCTGGCCCCGTATCTCAGGAATGGTTTTTGATCTGTGATAGTGCCGTCAGCAACCATTTGCGATTACGATCAGCAGTTCTCTCTTCCTCAGTGGTACATGGAAAAAACGGTGAGCTTTTCGGGAGGCTGTTGATCATGTGATTGCCATATGGATTTTCAGCTTTCTGTGTGTGTGTGTCATTGAGGCGTTTGGCGTAGTAAATTGCATAACAATATACCATCCCAGTCTCTGAAGAAAGCGATATTGTCGAAACGTCAGCTACTGTTTCGTCGTATGTGTTCTTTGTATGGAAGTAAACATATAACTGTGAGGTATAACAACCTAGTAATTGCTGATCAAGAAAACGGCGAATTTATAATTCAGCGTCGAGGTTAGTAGTTAAACCCGATCCTGAGAACTGCTTCACCAAGGTAATTATCTCTGCATGCCTAACAAAGGACTAAGTAGGTCGTACCCAAACTCAAGCAATTGTCGTGTCCTAGAGTTAAGGTAAATAATACATTTTTGCGTTCAACACAAACGGTCATAAATGCGGTTGCAAACTAATTGATGACAATGAGTGTTTGGTAGTGTTTCATTCACTGCTACCCTTTACTCTAAGCCAGCCCTTTCTAACCGTCGTTTTATAGCTGTGCTATTTTTTTTGGAAATGAAGGGCAGCATGAATGGAACCATTTTCGCTGAAAATTTTCAATAGGATAGGTATAGCTACAAGATGTTGATTTAAAAGGAATTGGTTTAAAAGACCTTCGTGTATATTAAAGACCGTTCGAAAAACGCGACCCTTAAAATGTCAACTTCAGACGATATATAAGACTGACCACCTACTTCTGAACTTTTCGGAGTGTACTGCTCAGTCCTCGCTTCTCATTCTCTTTTGATAAGTATGGACTCGATAAATCTAAAGTGAGGTCAACATTATTTAATTTTTGAAGTCGTTCTTTAATCTTCATCTACTTGCTGTGCATTTGGCATTCTCCATATTATTTTTGTAATAATGATTCATTCTCCATATAAACCTTCACTTCCTCCACTTAGTTATGTTTGAGGTGTAAAAAACCAAGCTCGAGGCGCATGCAAACCTTCATCCATAAGTTTCGTGTGGTTGGAAAAGATTTCGTGGAAAAAGAAAGGGTAGTATGAAATGCTGAGATATTTGCAAAACTCCGGATCACAGGTGTATGCAGTGGAGAACGAACACGCGCTGTTGTCCCTACCGGGGATCCGGGTCACGGATGGTGTAGTGGTGAAGTGAGCTGCTCCCCGGTAAGGACAACAGCGCGTGTTCGGTCTCCACTGCATACACCTGTGGTCCGGAGTTTTGCAAATATCTCAGCATTTCATCCGAGTTATATTTCGCAACATAACCTGCCATTAAGAAGAAAAAAAGGCAGTAAATAAAAGAGTTAAGAAAGGGTAGTGATAGGAACCAACTATTCTAATGGTGATTTTGGTAAAAGCTCTATAAGTGTTCATTTAGCTCACCAATCTATCAATTTTTTCACTGTAAGTACAACCACTTATCTTTAATATTTCTTTACATTAATCCTTATTTCTGCACTATAATTGCTGTGTCTAAGACCAATCTGTTGTATGCGCCCAGTTTTCCACTCCGACCCTACTAATGATTTTATCTATGGGAAATCTTCTTCACGATAAAGTGTCACCTCTATAAGATGAATAGCTTCGCCTTTGTAAATGCATTTTACAAATCAGCTCTAATCTAAGCGTTACGAAGATGTCCTGATGCATCGAATCACAGATTGCAGGGAAATTCACCGTTTTTATGTTTTTGGTCTTGAACTGATACAGGTACGATGAGCTTTGTCACAGATAAAGCCATAGCTGGCACGGAATGCGATTTGTTGCAGAAGATGGGATTCCCTAGGAATTCACGTTTATTTGCAGAAAAAGTCACATGAAGCCGAGGCCGATGTGGTGAGAAAGCACGAGGCGCGCAAATCGGATGATGTCATCGGAACGACGATGCAAAAGCTCTAATGTGCTAAGTATCCGACAGAGACCAGCAGGACCTTTTCTAGTCTATGGGAAATGCTGATTTCCGCCGAAAACTTTCTGAATTTCTGGGACCTTTTTGTGTGACGGATTTCAGCTGGATGAGTTGCAAAGTTACATGGTTCACTCCACGGTGGCAAAAGAAGCTAAGTACGAATCAAAAGAAAAAAATGACCTATGAAAACGCATACAAATTTTGATGCTGTGGTTCTTCTTTATTTGGTTCGAAATGGATTGTATTTTCTGCCGCACTTTTGCCATGAATGTGTCAGTGTCTCGCGTATATACCGAACTCATTTGTCAGCTTCACAATGGAACTGTCGTTAAGCAGTTGGAGAATTACATCCGTCTACTCTTAAGGCGTCTTTAACTACGTGCAAACAGTCCATGATGGAGCCCACCATGGCCCTTAAGTATCCCTCCGCCAAAATCAATAAAAATACGAGGCTTTGTACCAAGGTTATAATTCTCTTTGTAACCTTCCAAGGACATACAATGTTGAAACCAGACGCTATTACTACATAATCAATATGATAAGCAATATAGGTACAAGAATGGAACTCGATACTCACTTGGTGTAGTAATTGTGACCGTTAATACCGATTTTTGTTATTAATTGAATATTTTCCCAACAGCTACTTTTTTATGAGAGCATTCTTTTTTCCACATGTTGCCTAGAAAGTTCTCCAATGTTTCCACTTCATCCACTCAACAATATGAGGGTGCATCGGCAGCCTTAAATGGGCTGACGTGGATCTTCGGCGTCATCTTTCTCTTCGTGTAGTGATGGCATTCTTTTCGACAACGTTTTCTTTCTGAGTCTTTTGTTTTCAGCATAGTTTTTCTCTGAAATAGCCAACGCTGAAAACATTTCGGACGTTTTTAAAGCAATAAAAAATATGACATAAAACTTTATAGGAAATGAGAGAGATTTAAAATGGAGAAATCCACGCAATGTTAGAGTAAACACTTCCTTAAAATTTAACATTAACCATTATTGACATAAATTTTAATACTCAAAAATATCCGATTTTCAAAACAGTGGTAGAGTTAATAGGAAAACATTTAAAACTATAATGATACTGAGATATATGCAAAACCCCTGACCGCAGGTATCTGCGGTGGCGAACGAACG
This sequence comes from Angiostrongylus costaricensis, assembly GCA_900624975.1. NCBI lineage: Eukaryota > Metazoa > Nematoda > Chromadorea > Rhabditida > Metastrongylidae > Angiostrongylus > Angiostrongylus costaricensis. The sequence goes on along the minus strand of UYYA01004145.1, from coordinate 66,415 downwards.
CGCTATTGTCCTTTCCGGGGAGTAACGTGTTCACCACTACACCATGCATGTCCTTCGTTTCGCCTGTCTCTCAGCTAGTTCTATCGATCTTTTGCCACTAGCAATCACCCGTCAGCGGGATTGACGGGAAGTTAAAAAGAGTAGGCAGTAAATAATAAATTAAAATTGTGATTATAACTGCAGCCTCAGCTTAACTGGGTTCGCTGTCGATTTGGGCGCCCCAGATCATTTCCGTTGGTGGGTGATTGCTGATGGCAAAAGATAGATAGAACTAGCTGAGAGATAGGCGAAACGAAGAACCCGCATGGTGTGGTGGTGAACGCGTTACTCCACGGAAAGAAAAATAGCGCGTTCGTTCCCCACCACAAACACCTGTGGTCCGGTGTTTTGCAAATATCTCGGCATCGTTGTGTTATATCAGACATGAAACCCAACTGAAAAAATTGTGATAGGCAGTAAATAAAAAATTAACGTTTTAAACTGTGCTTTATACAACGGCCTTTAAGCCAAGTTATTAATAATAACTTTCATTTCACAGGAGATTGGTATAGCTGCCAATAAAAAGGTGAATGACTCAGAATGTTTGCAAGCAGCAGCCACATTTGCTTCATGAAGTCAACAATCTTGGTTTCTGTAACGAATTGAGAGCCAGATTAAATTCATGGCAGTTCAAATGTATATAAAAAATAGTGAAAAATAACGAAAAAATAACAAATAAATAGCAATAACGTAATGTGTAAAAGAGCGATTAGTCCAGTGGTAGTGATATCTGTCATCACGAGCACTTTGCTTTTTCGAACCAACCTTAGCCTCACTAAGCCTCCCATTCCTTCGGGGCCAGGAAATAGGTACCAGCCTTGTCCGGAAACCCTCTGGAATCCAAGTGGGAACACACTTGCCGGGCTTTCTTAGAATTCTAGGGATAATCAACTCCACAAGCAATCTACGACATTCAAGATGAAAGGAAAATTCTTAAGCAACGGCCGAAGCCACACGTAAATTTTGGAAGACCTTGGTGGATGATGAATGTGAGAAAAGGAATCGAATGGTAGAAGTGCTGGGATCCACAGAGTAGATGTGAAAGACGGGTTGTACATTATAAAGGTAATAAAATTATATTTATGTGTATTACCTCAAATGTCACAATGCTAATAAAAATAACGCAACAATAACACAAAAATGACAATACAGTGATAATAATAGTACAACAGTACAACAGTAATTTTGGAACACAATACTATAATAATCATTGTACTGATAAGTAAACGCAGCACAGTAGTACCTCATAGTACGTGAAATACATATTTGCACTTGTGTACATCCGATTTGGCGCAATGCGAAGAAGACATGCATGGTTGATTAGTAAGGACACTAGTGCCTTTTCTTCTCATGAACTTAAGCTGTGTATAATAGAATGTTTCTACTTTTAAGCGATGGTAGAGTTGGGGGAAAATAGGAAAGAAGCAGTGATCTCTGTGAAAATGAGGATAATTGTAGCTCGATTATACGTAGAATGAAAGAAAATGTGCAGATAGATGCATGCATGGATGTTCACACAATATTCTCTAAACGCGCCGATGCTTTTGTAGAGGATGTTGATAAAGATAGGGATATCGGTTTCGAGCTTTTCGTTAAATCATAAACGTTGCGGCTCAACTAGCAACAATAATTTTTTCCACGATTCTTCATGAAAATATGTAGATTCGAACCTAAAAATAATACTCCACAGCTTGGGAAATAGTTTGTGAAAAGGATTTAATGATTTGAGGTTTAATCCGACTTGAGCAATATTCTCATTTTTCTCTCCTCTATACAAATATTTTTGAACTTTTTCGCAGGATTTGGTAGCACTATTTGACGACACTATTTTGTTTCATGATCTCATTTCAGAATTTAATCTTTAAACAAGAGTTTAAAGTTTGACACCATCCAAACTTACTAGTAATAAGAATAGCGAATTGTCATTTGTAGTCCCATTAATTACTGAGTAACACGAACGAACAGCTGCACCCTGTACTGGTCCTCGTCTGGCACCACGAATATTCCCAGTGAAGCGGAACAGCGTCAGAGTTTTGGGTTTTTTTTTAAAAACGGTTTCCTTTGCAAAGATAACTTCGACTTGTTTTCCGAGCGCTGTTATCACATTTTTTTACTCTGAGAACGATTTCGCAGATAAAAATATAGGCTTCCTTAACTGTGATGACACTGTGAAAAGATGAACCCTCCGCTCTACTTCGTAGTCGGCAGTCATGAACACCCATCGAACTCGATGAATCGGTAAACAACTAGAGGAATTATATTGTGGGTGTTGTTGTGTTGTTGATAGACTAGTAAAAAAGCTATTGAATTCTAATGTTGTTGACATATTTACAGTAATACTAGCTCCTCGATTCTTTCCCATGGGTGTCTGCTAGCCTTTCCCTTTAGATCCCATCGTTTTTTTTCATCACAACCGTTGCGGTCGCTGGACTCTACCGCCCACATTTAATCTTTGACCCGATCATGCTATAGTGATTGCGATTCTTTCACTCTCAAAGTCCACAATGCTCGTGGACGACATAGTGGTAAGGTCGCCTTAACTTTCTCTCATATGCTCGAGTCATCCTAATAGAACATCAGTCATTTTCTGATGCAATTAGTGCTCTACAACCTGAGTGTACAAGTCCGAAATGCCCTTGTCCAGATGAATGACTTATTCATTGAATTCTATTGAGTGTTCGATCGCAGTTTTATATATATCCTTTCTCTTTGTTGGAATCCTTGTTGCATTGGCTTCTTATGAAGTAATAATCGTAACAATCGGCTGATTTTTTTTAACGTGCAGCACACTTTGTCTTCTTGACGTTAAGCGTCATTCTATTCATCCATTTATTTCAAACCATCATAGCTTTTTTGATATATTGTGGGACTTCCTTCAGACGATATCATGGAATCTAATAAAATTATATGCTCTGATATGGATGTAGAAAACCTTTTTTACTAAATCTCCACTTAGAAGAATTGGTTCTTTGCTTATGATAATGCAATTATAAGCTTTCTCCTAACAGCGAATAAAAATCTGACCTTACGAATAAAATTTTTATAGGAAAAGACCATAAATGTCTAATTATGCAAGTTTGTCAATCTCATCAAATGGAATCATAGCGTGGAGTCGTATAAATCGTAGAATGTCGGCAAATAAGCAGAATTACTGCGAGGTGAAGACAGGTTCTGTCGAATTATGTCAAGTTATGAGATAGTTTACTGCCTCGTTGTGGTTATAGGTGCTTCTTGGTTTGGATCAACTATTTACAGTACTGGACCAACTCCAACTTGGAGTTTACTTCCTAATTGTGGTCACAGGTACTCATAGACTTTTAACTCCTATTTACAACAGTGGCCTAACTATCACCGTAGTTTTTCCAGCTGAAAATATGCTCGACGTTTTCACTTAAAACTTCAACTGAGAGAAAACTAATGGAAAGACGAAATCCTACAGGCCCACACGAATACTTTTTGGCTGAAAACGGTCCTGAAAGGGTAAATTTAAAAAAATAAAAGGGTAATCACATTAGATGTGCGATACCGTTTCTGCTGCCTCCACAAATACATTGCGAGACAGGGAGATGACCTTCACTAGTACTCCCTCGAGTTCCTCTATAATAAATGGAACCTATGGTGTCATTATTTAAAAATTGAGTTTAAGGATACTATCAAACGATCCAACTAAAAGCAAAGGCTACTTTAAAGGAAAATTGGGCAGTGGAACCGTTGTATTTCAACAGCGGATAATATTCTAATTTCTACACACTGATGCATCGCAAGCGATTGCTAGTTGAACGGTGAATCATCAAACGCTTCGATCGAATATTTCAATATTTTAACGCTAAGAGTTCCCATCAGCTCATGGTTATGAATATTTAAAACTGACAGCAATTGTCGAACCATTCGAATAGGTGACGTTATGGAAATGGAAATGTATTTTCTGTTAAAAAATCTCGTTACACATGCGTTTCCTCTTTTATACCTTTCGAAATCGTCGTAAGATTAAGTTATTACATAGGGATCTTTCTGGTTATCCAGAAGAGATACCTGTACTTAGATTGCAATACTTCTACGTTCACTGAGAAATATCACCAAGGGTGACAATTCGTTTCACAGATGAATGCAGGATCACATTCACGAAGCACGTTCACGACCATGTTTTACCAGTAACGCAAAAAGACTCATAGTAAGACAGATTTGTTATTTTCTTGTCATGACAGTCAAGTACACTTATTCTGTGGCGACGATCAACCGGTTTGCGTTCGCTCCGCTGATCAAGTGACTCCCATCAATGGCAGTGAGAGAACAAGCAAATGTCTATTCGCATCGATATCGTCGACTTCGGGCTAAGACTGACTATCGGTTCGAAATGTTTAAAAAACATTGAAACGTTCGAATCCAATTCAGAAAGCAAGAACTTCACTGTGATTTCTTGGATGAGAAAATTCCTGATGCAGTCCTCACCAGCTGCCACTCGTCAATTCAGTGGTTGCACCACTTCTTATGCTATCGCACAACCCACAGCTGCTCGTTTATGACAGCGAGCCTTCGACATCATGTTTTTGACTGTTGTGTGCACAGTGTCTAAGAAGCACATCAGCGAATGACTCTTTGGAAACGGTTTCCATTCACTATTTAACGACGCCACGTTATGACATTCTACCTACTTCACCCACAGTGCAATAAATGGAACACTTTCTTTTCATCATATTTGATTGCTATCCGTATGCGAATCCATCTTTTAAGAAAGTTTTATCTGACCAGTGATATCGCTGAAATCGCTTAGATTATCTCATTTGATTATTGCTACCATGTACCGAATGTCGTCTCCATCATCTCTAGCAACACTTTCCAAAAACACATCTGAACTTTTCTACTTGATATTTGTGCACTCTTCTTTTTCTTAATATTTCTGAAGGTCTAACTAAGGTTAATAGTGATGTCGTTAATCCTTTTTATGCAGGCTTTGTCACGAATGGCGTTCTCAAGAGTTTGGTTACCAACAAACTTGTGGCGAACCAGCAATCGCTTTCAGTACACTCTTCCAGAACTAAAAACGCGAAGAGAAACGATAAGGGACGTTATCGCAGAGGTGTTGTCTTCTTTCGTGTTTGTGATTTCCTAGCTTTCATTAAGCTTTGATATACCGGATGAAATTGATTTTTGAGACTACCTTCGAAATATAATCTACTAGGCAACGACGAAAAAAGTATTGAGGGCGGTATTGAAAGCAACAACGTTTTAATAGTACCTTATAGACATAAGTAATTCATAGGTTCGTCCTTCTTAGAGCTTATTAGTGAATCCTTGACCGATACTTATATGACGTAGAGTTAATCACGAATTTCCACAGGAAAATATCCCCACTGCTTAATTAGCGAAAAATAGAATGACAGTACAATGCAAACAACTTTTCCTTCTACCTGGTACCTTCAGTTTCAGAAAATAAACTGCACTTAACTAAGGCTTGTACCAATTTAGGAAATTTTTCGTTTAAAAACAACCACTTGAAGCACACCAATTTTGGGTAACATCTGAAATTTTCTTCCAGCTTTTTGTACAATGAAAGTCTTGATGAAATTGTTTTAGATTGAAAGCACCAAGGGAACTACGAAGCAACCATTTGTGGACACTCATGGCAGGACTCACAACTACCTCCGAATATCACTTACAGAGAAGTGTAACCTTAGATGTGCGATCTCACTTCAGAAAAAAATTTAATGGAATTACGTAAATAGCTTTCCTCTGTGATCTTGTAGTAGCAAAACTGATCTCTATTGGCTACGAAATATAAAAATGCTATCCTGAATTTCTGCATATAACGCTTTCGAGCATATATATTGTCTTAAAAAATAACAGCCTTTCCTTAATGTTATGTACAAAACGGGTCTCACAAAGTGCTAGTAATGACGGTCACACGAAGAACGTGGGAGCTTTTGGATTTATCAGCAACACCTTTCGGTTTTACCACTACACTAAGTAAATAGCTGAGGAAGAAATACGGTACAATTCATTTACGTTAAACCACTTAATAATTCCACAGTATTATATCGACATTACTTGTTTCTTGCGAGTTCATCTAATATGCTCGACCAAATTTGTTGACCTTTCAACTTTAATACTTCACCTTAACTTTCCCATTGCGCTGCATTCGTTCAATTTCCGCATTTTATATTCAGCGTTAGCAACTGTTCAATCTCTCGTTTTGTTATTCACGTAATTTGTTCTGACGTAAGAAAATCAATAAGAAATAAGAAAAGCTTAAGAAAAATTATGTATGAAATAAAGTGCGTGGTTTTTCTAAACAGAAACGTAAAAGTGTTTTTCCATTCCAGCAACGTTTTATTTGCAAGTATATTGCTCTAGCAAAACACATTTAGGCTTGTACTGTATGCCAGAAGAAGGCGTAACTCTTTCACCGTCGTCCCATTTGCTCACTTCAGATGAGATCGTCAGACTGGTGGAATTATTCGCCAGTCATGGTATTGACAAAGTTCGACTCACAGGTGGTGAACCAACAATACGGAAAGATATTGTAGAGATTGTAGGTGGGAATGACACGATTTATTATAAAGTATTTAACAAAATTAAATAAAAAGCTGGATAATAGAGAGGTAGCTGGTCGAATTTACCACTTAGGAAGAATTAAAAATGTGCCGGGTATCAAAGATATTGGAATAACGTCCAACGGCATCGTTTTGGCAAAGAAACTACAACAACTTCAAGATGCTGGTTTAACAAAGGTATTTTGTTACCCTATTGTCGTCCATGGTCTGCTGTACAGTTTACCTTTAGGTAAATATCAGTTTGGATACGTTGAATCAACAGAAATTTATGTTGATGACAAGGAGAAATGGCTTTACTAAAGTAATGAAATGTATTGATCTTGCTGAGGATTTGTTTCCCATAGTAAAAGTATGTATTTAGTTTGTTCTCAACTGTTTTTATGTGCGCTTAAAATTATCTGTTAGGTCAACACAGTAGTCATGAGAAATGTGAATGACGACGAAGTGAACGACTTTGTTAAATTGACGACTGGTAGGGTAAGGAGTTGTTTGTGTTGAAGAAGAAACCTAGTACGCCTATTAAATTGAAGATTTTTAGAGACTGGACGTCCGTTTCATTGAATATATGCCATTTGGCGGAAATCATTTCTCCAAAAAGAAATTCATCGACTATAAAAGTTTGTTGGCCGTCATCGAGAAAACGTTCCACGGGTTGGTTCGTCGACTACCGGATGCACCAAACGAAACCACAAAGGTTATAATTATCCTGCAAAGCATTGGTTGAAAAAACTGACCTTCAACATTTATATTGGAAAATAACTACTATCAACCAGTATAAAGCTATTCAAGCACTCAGTACAAATCCAGGGCTACCAAATAGAAGGTTTCGTCGGAAGATTTGGATTTATAACATCAATGAGCGAGCATTTTTGCGGCACATGTAATCGTCTGCGCATAACGGCCGATGGAAACCTTAAGGTTTGTGATATATCTCTTTCTTTGGTGCTTTTCAGTAAGAAGCAAGGAGCCTTTGTTTACCAAAGAAAGTATTTGTTCACGGCTATGAAAACTCTGCGAGTTATTCTTAATTCTATACTTCTTTTCTCTTTCGTGCTCACTACTTTAATTTTTTAGATACTTAGCATTAGAAGCATTCCTAAATTCACATTTCCATTTACAAAGCCTTCTTCTCTTTCTTTCAATGAATTCTCCTTCAGAGGCTCTATTCGTCCGTTATGAACTAAAATGTGTGAATCTTCTTTATGCCTTGCTAACATCCATTTTTTCCACAATTCAGAGGTAACCTCTAAGTGAACATCCTATCTATTGAAATCCTATGCGTAATGAAGAACGTATGCATGGAAATGCCTCACTGAAAATTTTTACCTAACCTTCGGGATATCCAGCTACTATATTTACGAGGGATTTTCTTTTAAAAGGAAAACCTCCTCCATTAGATCGATAGCAAATACCTGCCTTTTTTGAAAATATTTCTTTGAAAACGAGTGTCAACGTACCAGGAAGATTAAGGATCGATTTCGATACTTCAGTCAACACAGTTGTATGAAGAACTCTTTATTAATGTACTCTTCTCAACCAGTCAAAAATCCGTGCTCATCTTTTCAGTTACATGTTTGGCACACCGTGTTACACGATATTTCAATCCTGGAAGAGACCATATTTTATTCTTCATTTTGTACACCTATAACACATTATATATATAAACATTATTAAAGTAGAATATCGAATCTTTGGAGAAACTATTACTATTGCTGTATGCTATTTATAAAACTTGTAATATAATTATGTATTTAATATACATAGCATATTATATATAACATTTTACATATGCAATATTTATTATTCTCACTATTATTGACGAAGGACAGCCATGTGAGCAGGCAGGGTTTGGAAAAGAATTTTGTACGATGGGCCACATCAACACGGTAACACGGCTCATTGAAGTATCGCGAGAGTACAAAAGACCGGTCTGCCTCATTTTCATCGATTTACAGAAGGCCTTTGATTCAGCTAGGATGGAAGCAGTATGGGAAGCCCTTGATAGTCAAGGAGTTCCTACTCAGTACATAAAGATTCCTCGCGTGCTGTACAAAAATTTCACAACCAAGATAATCACCATTCTACAACGATATTAACGTTAACGTCAAAATAGAGGTTAGGCAAGGCGATACCATCTCGCCAAAATTATTTACCGCCACCATCCAGAACGTCATGCTAACGTTGGAATGGGATAATATGGGAGTGAAAATCGGCGGTCGACAGTTACACTATCTTCGCTTTGCTGATGACATTGTCCTTATAACACCAGACATTAGCCAAGCAGAACGGATGCTTGACGACTTTGGTAAAGCCTGTGAAAAGATTGGTCTTCGACTAAATCTCAAAAAAATGATGTTCATGAAGAACGAATTGATGTCGTGTGCTCCATTCACGCTCAATGGAACGAATATCTAGGAATGCTCCAGTTATGTCTATTTAGGTCGGGAAATCAGTATAGTGAACGACTTAGCTCCAGAGCTGAGCAGAAGGAAACGAGCGGATCGGGGAGCCTTCAAGAGCATCAAGGATGTAGTGAAGAGAACAAAGAACACCCGAATGCGTGCCTACCTTTTCGACTCAACGGTACTTTCTGCGTTAACTTATGCGTCAGAAACCTAGTCGATGCGTAAACAGGGCGAAAAATCACTCAGCGTTATTGAACGCGTAGTCGAAAGGACGATGCTAGTAGTATCCCGTTCCACAGAAGTAAGGGATGGGATCCGAAGCTCCGATCTGCTTCAACGATCAAATAGCAAAGATGCCGTTCTGTACGCCAAACAGTCGAAGATAAGGTAGGCCGGATACGTAATGCGTATGAAGGACAACCGATGGATAAGAGCCGTTATTGACTGGATTCATCGGGATGTCAAGCGTACTGCAGAAAGACCACCGACCCGATGGTCAGGGTTTTTCACGAGGAACCTGGCAGAGAGATGTGATGGTCGACGAATCCCCAGAACGAACAGAACCCACTGGGCTACTCTTGCACGCGACAAGGAAAAATGGAAGATTTACTGGCTCCCGCTCGATTCACTCGATGATCAACGGGACTACAGGCGGTACAGGTGATGTTGTTATTGTTCTTAAAGTATCAATCCAAGAAGGTTTTACAACTGCATTTTTAGGTTGTTCGTAAATAAATGGGCGTTTTTAACTATATTTTTGAAAATGTCATAGCTTGCGTCAAGCAAAACTTTACTAATCGAAATAAAAATTATTTGAGTCTACTCACCAATTTTTGTCAACGAGAAACGAGTTCTTTATGTTCAGTTTGCATGAAATTCTGTAGTTCTGAAAGCGATGAATTCGCTGAAGGCATTTTTTGCGTCGTCGTGGTTAGTGAAGCACTTCTAGCGCAGGAGGTTATCAAGGTGCTTGAAGAAGTGATAGTCTTTAGGCGAGGCGCCTGATGAATATGATGGATGTGGCAAAGTTTCGTAGACCAACTCGTTCGGCTTCCGCAGCGGTGGCTGCACAACGTGAGGCCAGGCGCTGACGTGGAGAAGGATTGGTCCTTTTCTGTTGATTAATGTCGATCGTTGTTGTCGGAGTTTGCGGTATATTTCGTCGATTTGTGGGTAATACTTGTCTGCTGTAATCGTTTCGCCCTGATTCAAAAAGCCGTGATAAATCAGCCTGGATGCAAGCCACCGAGCAGTCACCACAACCTTTTTTTGGTGTGATTTCGGCTTCAGGAAGTGCTGTGGTGCCTGATCGTAAGCTAACCATCGAGCTGAACGTCGCCAGTTGTCGCACAGCATCCAATTCTCGCTGAACATCACGTTCTATCAAGATAAGAGTCATATTTGTTGCGCAGAATAACAGCAGACGATACTTCAAAACGGGAATTTTTTTTGATCATCGTTTAATTCGTGCGGCACCCACTTGTCGAGCTTTTTTGCCTTTTCTATGCCATTCTGGTAAGTGGAAATTGTTCCTGTGCTTACGCCAAGCTGTTCTGCAAGCTATGGAACGGTTGGTAGCATGTTTGCTTCTACAATACCTTGAATTCGTTTTCGTCCAGCTCATTCAGATGTCCGCCTCCTTCCGTATCTTCGAGGTCGAAATCACCAGAACGGTATTTCCGGAACTAATGCTCGCACTGTCGATTCAGCAACGCTACCTTCACCACAAACCTCTTTAATGCTTCCAGCGGTTCCTACTACACTCCAACCGAGTTTGAACTCATAAAAGAAAATCTGACGAAAATTTATTTTTGACATCTGGAATTGCAAAGCTCAAAATTGGTAAAAGAAATTTAATTTAAATACAAATAAAATACAGGACATTTTTTAAACGCGTAAAGCCGGCTTTCTAATGATGTACAATACTGCGTGGTACAAGAAATATTTGTTGGCAAAAATACATTAAAACAATATCTGAACCACCTAATATTGCTGTTTATATTAGTGTTGAATATGGAAGTGGAAGAGTAGAAGAAGTGCGAGACGAAGGAAAACTTTTGTGCTCAATATTTGGAGGACACCTCTGGAGGAGAATAGTGGGCGGGTCAGTGTTGATTTGCAACTCTATTAGGTCTAATGCTAAAGTAGCTTTGCGAAGAAAGTTCGAGGACCTTTTGAGTAAATCACATAACACAGCTTCAATGGCGCACAAAAATATCGCTAAAGAACACCAACAGATCACATTAGGATAGGTAAAGTGCAAGAAAATTCAAGGCTAACCGTGTTAGGAGGCATAACTCTCCCTGACGGTGTGCGCTCGTTATTAGAATTGGGGCCGAGTTTCTCACCATCTGAACCCATTTCTAATATAACCTTGCGTAGGGTCGCATGTGGTTTACATGAACTTCAGGATAGACTCCGCAAAAAAGCTAGAGATGAAGCGCGAAGTGGGTGTGAACAACACCAAGTGGGGTCCTACCAATAGCACCATTACCTCAGCCGTTCTTTAGACAACAAGAACCCAATAATAAAGTTGATCTTAAATTTCGGATGTTTAGGAATGAAACTCTCAAAGTCCTTAATCACTATCGCGCGAAAAGATACAGCTCAAGCCTCACTGAATTGCAAAAACGTGGTATGCGAGAGGTACGAGAGCTGATAAGGTTGAAAACCATAAGACTTTCCGTTTCGCAATTCGACGTCCAATACTTGGTGACTGTCCTCTGGTAGACCGCATACGTCGCCCATCATCTGAGGAGGAATTCAAAAGTAAATACCGAAAATTGAACCACGAATGGGCCAAAATGGCAAGGGCTGCTGGTTTGAAACCATCAGTTATCTCTCAACTTAAAGTTGCCTTACCAACATGCCCCGTCTTGTACATACTTATAAAAACTCATAAGTTAGTATCCAGCGGTGATCTTGCGTCTACCGATCCATCACTATTTAAGGTTAGACCTATCATTAGCTGCGTAGACGGGCCAACGGACAGGATAACATGGTTTTTAACCCTAATATTTAACCAGTTGTTGAAACACATTCCAGCCCATCTTACGAATACCCAGATGTTTCTGGATCGTCTACGTACTGCGCAGCCCAACAGCGCGTGCGTGATGGAGTCCTTCGACGTTACCGCCCTTTATACAAAAGTGTCGAATGACTCCGCAATGCAAGCCATATTCGAACTCCTAACACAACACGAAGGAGAAATAAACATGTATGGCTTCAGGATAGAGCACCTGATGGCACTCTTAAAAGAATGCTTGAGCTGCTCAATCTTCAGATGGTCTGGAAAGTACTACGCTCAAATAAGAGGGTTGGCAATGGGGCAACGACTGGCTCCAAGCCTTGCCATTGCATTTATGTCTAAGGTGGAAGCACCGGTGACTGATCTCGGGCCGCTACTCTACTGTAGGTATGTAGACGNCGTGTCGAATGACTCCGCAATGCAAGCCATATTCGAACTCCTAACACAACACGAAGGAGAAATAAACATGTATGGCTTCAGGATAGAGCACCTGATGGCACTCTTAAAAGAATGCTTGAGCTGCTCAATCTTCAGATGGTCTGGAAAGTACTACGCTCAAATAAGAGGGTTGGCAATGGGGCAACGACTGGCTCCAAGCCTTGCCATTGCATTTATGTCTAAGGTGGAAGCACCGGTGACTGATCTCGGGCCGCTACTCTACTGTAGGTATGTAGACGACTGTATTGTCCTTTGTTCAACACAAGAGGAAATGGACAAATGCTTCGAATTGTTAAACGGACAGTCAGAGTATATCAAGTTCACCCGAGAAAAGCCGAAAGAAAAATGGATTCCATTTTTGAACGTACAAATTCACCTTTCAGAAAATGGCTACATTACAAAATGGTACCGAAAGCCAAGTAGTAAAAACATCTTGGTTCATTACCTCTCCTCTCACCCTTCTCACACGAAAAGGGCGCTTATAAGAAACATGTTTCGAACGGCAACCAACGTGTGCACGGGTAGAGAGCAGAGAGAGGAGTCCCGGAACTTGGCACGGCAAATAGCCGTTTCTAATGGCTACGAAACTGTAGCTCAGAATAGGTGTAGAGGAAATCGTAGGCCTCCAAACGACAACTCTAGCGATAGAAGGGTCCCGTTTATCCTACCCTTCATCTCAAATGATATAAGTACAGCTATAAAACGCTGCTTAAGAAGGGCGGGTTTAGAGAATTCGGTGAGCGTAGTTGAAATACCACCGAGTAATCTTAAGCGCCAGCTAGTTCGTAACCGCCTATATGACCGTCTATGTGCAACTCAAAATTGCATAATTTGCCCCAGTGGTAGAGACGGTGATTGCATGAGCTCGGGTATAGTTTATCTGATCTCCTGTAAGACGTGTGGTGACGAACACATTGGCGAAACGGGTAGACCCCTCTGTGTCCGCATGAAAGAACACCTAGCCGGCAAACATAGACCAAATACCCCGCTAGGCACGCATAGGACCCAGAGACATAACGGGGAGGACTTTGAAGCATGTGTCACGCTCCTCGCACACGAATCAAGAACACAGGCGCGAAAAACTCTCTAGGCATTCTGGAATAATTCCAGAAATCCGGAAATAAACCGCAGAGAAGAATGCCTCATTATCACGCGTGATATAGGGCAGTATATAAAACTGCTTTTCTGATGTGAGGGGCACATTATACTTCCACGTGATTTCTGTGGGATTGGTCTCTACGTGACATACTTAGTGGAAACCTCATAGGAAGCGGTGAGTGTGCAAAGCTGTGTTCAAAGTGATTGAAATCTTGGTTTGGGGTTTCTTTGTTTGGTTATGGAGGCGTCTGGCCGAGTGAGTTGCTATCAACTTGACCTTTCCAGGCTCTGAAGAAGGCGAAATCCGCCGAAACGTCAGCTTAATCGTAAACAAAGAATAGTAACACCTCGCGTTTGCTCAACAAAAATACGTAGAAAATCACTTAAATATAAAAGCTTATTTCCATATAAACGTATGTAATTACCACATATTGTGATGATAGATGTTTGGAATACCGCGACACACAACATTACAGTCCTACAGAAAAAGTTATTTTCTTTGTCATTTTCTCCTAATTTCCATTGTGTGCAAGTACCACTCAGTGGTACGTTCATTGTATCCAGATGCAATCAAGGACATCAACCCTGAAGGCTTCCAGAGCCAGTGTGGGTGGCCGTCGTTGAAGACCCTTCATTATTACTTGTTATTATGCGTGTACTCACTTTAGTGCTTTACTTTTTCCTCTTCATCATCGCTTGACGGATCCTGTGCTATTTATTGCTCGGCCACTTGTTCGAATAGCCCAAAGGATGCCCTTGCGATTCCTTGTTCCCTTCTCAGTTCGCTCCTCATTTCGTTTATCGTATTCCTGCGTACTCTTCCACTGGTCTAGAATTTTCTCCTTTTGAAATTTTACCTTAAGGTGAGAAGTAAAGGACAAATGTAGTTTTCTAAAACTCTAATCTCATGAGTTGGAATCTCGGTTGCTTTCTCCAACGACGAGATTGAGATTTCGTGGGAAAGCTATGCGAATTATTTCGTAATATTTCTCGGTCATCAACTCCAAATCACTGCCGAAGTTGGTGGTTGGCTCAATTTTGTTTAGCAAGCCTGACAACGAGGCCCGTGCGAAAAAGACTAGATGACGTTTCCATATATATATATATATATAT
>UYYA01004145.1:0-51168 GCA_900624975.1 Angiostrongylus costaricensis | reverse complement strand
ATATATATATATATATATATATATATATAATATATATAATATATATATATATATACATACATATATATATATATTCTTTGTGAAATTTTCTAAACACTTTAAGTTTTGCAAAGCTCCAACCCCCTTCTAGAAAATTGCAATTGAGTTTCATTACAAGTCGTGTTGGGTGTACTCCTAGTAGATCAATCCTTAGCTTAGCTCGGTCAAGCCTGGATAAAAGTAGTGTTCTTGAGTCGTTTAACAAAGTCGTTTTTTTTAGGTTCTCTCAGTCATATAGAGGAAGATCCTATTCCAGATATTCTCGTCTCGTCACAGAGCTATAATTCACTTTTTTTCGCTTTATCAACTTTTTGCGTGTTGTGGCTGAGTTCACTATTCGTATTAAGGAGTTGGCGATGAAACTCAGTACTGAAAGATCGTGCTACAACGATGATTGCTAGAGATCATTTTCTTATAGATCGTACTGTGAAGACGACAGCGACACCCCGTCTTTTTCTAGCGTTGTGATAGAAATTCGTTCGCACCTTTTAAATGTCCCACATGCGATTATTTCTCCTAGTGGCAGTTTTCTTAACTCCCGAAAAACAGATTCCTTTGGAGAGAACACGATGTCCTCCAAAGCCTAGCAAGACGTTTCCAAGCCCATTTCGATCTTCTCTCTCTCTCTCTTTCACTGATTACGCACTCATTTTCACTCTTTGCTGTTTTTTTTGGTGTGAACTATGAGGGACAATTGTTAGAAGAACTTTTTTTTTGCGATACACTCACAAAAGTTGCATCGTTAAAGATTACGCTGTCAGTAAACGTGGTATGGTGTGTATGGACTTCCGAGGAAGTCTAGCTCGGCGATGTTTCGAATTGGAACCAGAGTTAAAATTCCATAGATTGGTTGAAAAGAATTTTTTCGAGTGCTCTAAAGAAGTTGTCAGGTATAAGCGTCGCCTCACTGTGAATGGAAAAGACGTTTCCCCGGTTGTGGCTAAGTTTTTGTCGGAACAGTGCCAATTTCTGGTATTTGATTGCAATTTTTTGCGTTTTGAGACAGAAATGTAACACTTTTTTTGGGAATTAGGTGACTGTTCTGGAGTATGTGCAGCAGCTGTCCTTCGCGATCCGTAATAATACCTTTTACGACGTTTGTGTTGCAAACCATAAAGCGGGTGTTATAAGGGAGTTCATTCCTGAGCATATACTAAAATTGGAACAATACAGAGAAGATTAGAATGGCCCCTCCGCAAGGGTGACGCGCAATTTCGTGAAGCGTTCCAAAATTTAGGAAAGGACGCGTGTGGCGCAGTGGTCGGAAGCGCCCTGCAACACACACGTGGAATCGATTTCTGCGCCCATGAGCTACCAAGCCTTCCACCCGACAGACTTGTCTGGATGGATAACAGCGCAGGTTCTATCCGTCGGTAGGCCACCGCGAGTCATTGTAAAAGCCGGTTTTTCCCATTACCTCCAAACGATGCTTAATAAAGTTCAATGCATGGCCCTTCCCTCAGGGATTGATCCACGCCGAGAGCTTTATCCCTTTTTATAAAGGAGTGGTCGTTAAATACACAATAAGCTTGAATTGTACAGTACATATTCATCCGTTTTTAAAAATTCAGTTTCATTATTCTGTTTGAGGTGTGTCTTCACGGCAATTCTGAGGTGAGCATGCGTGATCTCCTTCGTAGTGGCGCCTCATCAGACGAAATTTCTAGTGTGATTCAAAATGCCGTCGAACGTAAGAAAAAGCAACATGCCGGTAGGCGTATCTTCAACCAACACTCTTATTCGAACTTTTGTCCTATCATTGTCTCTGATTCTTACCATAATATTTTCAGTATTTGTTACCACATTGCGGAAAATGCGGATCACATTTTCCTTCAGTGTGGAATTTACTATGATATGTGTTTAGATTATAGGAATGGAGAATTTGGAACATATGTCCAACAGACCCATGATACTCATCGGCGGATGAATAAATGTAAGATTTTCTCATTACTATCTTTAACGTTTTGGTTTCTGCCTTCTATAATTTTCATGGCAGGTTACTAAGCGAAATACAACCACAACGTTGCTGAGATATTTGCAAAACGCTGGACCGCAGGTGTCTATGGTAGGGAACGAACGCGCTATTGTCCTTTCCGGGAAGTAACGCGTACACCACCACACCATGCGGGTCGTTCGTTTCGCCTGTCTCTCAGCTATTTCTATCGATCTTTTTGCCACAGCAATCACCCGTCAGCAGGGTTGATCTGGGGAGCACAAATCGGCATAGAACCCAGTTAAGCTATGGCTGTAGTTGAAATCACAAATCATTCAATGAAATCAAGGATAATAGCGCGTTCGTTCCCCACCATAGACACCTGCGGTCCAGCGTTTTGCAAATATCTCAGCAACGTTGTGGTTGTATTTCTCATTACTGTTTGAAACTTTGAAGATCTTCGAGACTTTGTTGAACAAACTACGACGATGCTGTGCTAAACGTTTTGAAACGTTCTGATAAAATTCTTCATACCTATATGAACTTACAGCGGCGTCTGCTTTCTTCGTGATTCCCTCTTCATTGTCTCACCTCATTCCTTCTTTTCCAATTCTTTCAACGGTTCGATTGTGTTCAAAAGGTAGGAATGTTTCGCTAATTTTATGGAAGTGCGTGGTTGCATTCAATTGATAGGTTGCTCAAAAATTACCGAGGGTGATGTTAGCGTGATTTTTGATTGTAACCTTAAAAGAAACGTAAAATAAAGCACTCCAATGTACAGACCTCTGAGCTACGAACACCCTTTCAGTTCTTTTTCTATTATTCAAATACTCGCTAAATGTATGAAATTAACTTAATCGAAGATCGTCACAGTTTGTTCGCCAATTCCCTGTATTACAACAAAAATTCTTCATGAAATGCGTAGGACTAACTCAGTAGAATCGCCAAACATCAAAAACTGCGATTGATCAAAGATTGAGTCGGATGTAGAAAGGATCATCATCTAATGGAACACACAGCACCTTAAATAAGAAATACATATTTACATACATATTTATATATATGTATATATATATATATGTATATATACATACAGATCACGGAATCGTGTTGTGCAGTTGCGCAGCGGTTAAAGATGTTTTGCGATATCACCTGTATAACCTGTAGTCCCGTTGATCGATGAGTGACACGAGCGGGCCCCAGTAAATCTTCCATTTTTCCCTGTCGCGAGCAAGAGTAGCCCAGTGGGTTCTGCTCGCTCTATGGACTCGTCGAGCATCATTTTTCTAGGCATTTCGTGAGAAACTCTGCCCATCGAGTCGATGGTCTCCGTGCAGTACATTTGACATCCTAAGGAATCCAGTCACTAACTGCTCTTGTCCATCGGTTGTCATCCATACGCATTACATGTTCGGCCCACCTTATCTTCTACTGTTTGGCGTACAAAACGGCACCTATGATTTTTGACCGTTGACGCAGATCGGGGCTTCGGATCCCATCCCTTAATTATGTGGAACGGGATACTCCTAGCACCGTCCTTTCGACTGCGCGTTCAATAGCGCTGAGCGATTTTTCATCCTGCTTAAGCATCGACCAGGTTTCTGACGGATACGTTAGGGCAGGAAGTAACGTTGAATCGAAAAGGTAGGCACGCATTCGGGTGATCTTTGTTCTCTTCACTACACCCTCGATGCCCTTGAAAGCTGCGCAAGCCGTTCGTTTCCTCATGCACAGCTCTGGAGCTAAGTCGTTCAATACGTTTTTTTTCTCGACCTATATAGACATAACTGGAGCATTCCTAGATATTCGTTCCATTGAGCGTGAATGGGGCACACGAAACCAATCCGGTCTTCATGAACATCGTTTTTTTGAGATTTCGTCGAAGCCCAATCTTTCCACAGGCGTTATCAAAGTCGTCAAGCATACGTTCTGCTTTGCTAATGTCTAGTGTTATAAGGACGTTGTCATCAGCAAAGTTAAGATAGTGTAACTGTCGACCGCCGATTTTCACTCCCATATTATCCAATTCCAACGTTAGCATGACGTTCTGGATGGTGGCGGTAAATAATTTTGGCGAGATGGTATTGCCTTGCCTAACCTCTATTTTGACGTCAATGTTAATATCGTTGTAGAATGGCGATATTTTGTTTGGGAAATTTTTTGTACAGCTCACGAAGAATCTTTATGTACTGAGTGGGGAACCCTTGACTATCAAGAGCTTCCAAGATTGCTTCTATCTCAACTGTATCAAAGGCCTTGTGTAAATCAATGAAAGTGAGACAGAGCGGTCTTTTGTACTCTCGCGATACTTCAATAAGCCGTGTTACTGTGTGGATTTGGTCCATCGTATTAATTCCTCTTCGAAACCCTGCTTGCTCACATGGCTGTCCTTCGTCCAGTGTTCTGTCAGTCCTGTTTAGGATGACTCGAGTGAAAAGTTTGTAGACGACAGACAGTAAGCAGATTGGGCGATTGTTGCCAATATCGTGCAGGTCACCCTTTTTGAACAATAACATGGTCCTGCTGGTCTTTCACTGAGTAGAGAGCTTGCATTCAGACAGGTAACGTATGAACAGCCGAGCCAGTGTATTTACAAAGACTGGCAGAAGGTTCTTCAGTTGTTCTGGTCTTATCCTATCCGGACTTGGTGCTGTTCGATTTTTCACCGACGAAATGGCATGTCGGATTTCGGAAGCGAGAACTGGTAGCACAACATATCCATCATTCTTTATTTCATATAACGGAAGGTGGTCGTTGCTATCGAAGAGATCTGAGTAATATTCGTGAGTGATTTTCTCTATAGCCTTTCCGGATGCTGTAACTGTTCTGTCTAGGCGTCGGAGTGCAATTATTTTGGTCTTGTAATTGGCGAAGCTTCGGTGGGCTTTGCGAATGCTTTTTCCAGCCTATGCAGCTTCGGCCATTGCTGCTGCTTTTCCCTCTCTAAGATCTTTATTTATTTCCTCTCTGCATTGTTTTGCAAGTTCGGACGTTAGTTCGCGGTTGCCTGCAGCTCGTGCAATTCCACGTTAGCACATCAGCTCGAGTGCTTCTGGAGGCAGACGTCTCTTGGTGACTTTCGAACTCTGAGCTTTCATAGCGCTAGCGTGAAGATGTTGAGTGAGCCGATCGTATTCTTCGTCGTTTTTATCGACAGCGGCTTCTTCCCAACAGCCGACTAATGAATTGAATAAACCCCAGTCTACGGTAGTTCTGGGACTTCGGTTTTGTAATTTAGCGCCTTTTTCTCCTTTCCCCGAAAACTAGAATCTTGCGCGAAGGAGACGGTGGTCTGATCCCGTGTGGAATTTTGAGAAAACAGCGACATCGGTTAGGCAAAACCTTCTATTTGCTGTGATGTGGTCTATTTCGTTATGGTACTCTCCATTGAGAGACTCCCACGTCCAGCGCTGAGGGTGGGGTTTCTGGAATTCCGAGTTACCATGGATTGTCTTGGTCGACATGATAAACTCAGATAGCCGCTCACTCTATTCGTTTCATTCTAATTAGTTGATTCCTATATGACGTTCTTCAGACGTTTTTCTTGATCCAACCTTGGCTCTGAAATCTCCAATGATGACCTCGAAAAATGGGTAGTCTTCTCCGTAGAACTTCTCCAAGTCCATATAAAGTCCGCTTCGACTTCTTCTTCGTCGTAGTTTGATGTCAGCGTGTAAACGAGGCAGTTTGCCATAGCAGGTGTTGATCCACATCGTTTAATCGCAAACGTCCAATTCGGGTTGTAAGTTGTTCGAACGAATCGATGTTCATGGACAGGCTCGTGTTGGCGAGAACGCCGACGCCTCCTACTCCTCTACTGTAGCATGTTCCGAGGAACAGTTGTTCTCTGGTGTCATAGACGGCATTGAAAGGCGGGAGCCTTCTCGTCTCAGCCAGGCCGATGACGTCGTAGCTTATCCTTCTTGCTTACATGAGCAAGTCTTGTATAGAATTCTCGGAAGCAAGTGTGCGTGCATTGTAGGTACAGATCGTCACCATAATTCTTTCAAATCCAGGCAGCTTCCATTGTCTCTGAGATTTTAACAGCCTCTCCGTACTCGTCCTACCCAACGCTGCGAATCTGGGGCTCCTTCGGGGTTAGGGGAATAAGGTCCATTTTTTAAAACTGTTTAGCCTTTTGATACCCACGTATAGCTTGCTGGTTTTTGAACTTGGGTGCTGGATATACGGGTAGCTTGCCAGGCTTTCCCAGAGTGGCTATGGAGCTTATTTGTTGGAGGCGACTCCTAACCGCCTCCCATATTCTTCCCAGTCACTTGATTGCAGGTGCTTGGCCGAATTGGCTCGTAGAATACAATCCGCGCAAGCAAGAACGCACCCACACAAGCATGTATGAATACGCCTTGCAAATACAGAAAGTATGTGCCAAATCAGCGCAGCAGAAACAGGGAGTCTATGTCCTGGATCCACCTGCGTCTCGGGGAAACAAAGGTCGCTTTTGGTCCGCGATTAACCCCTTATCCGCCACCTGGGGACGCGCCACGTAGCCTCGCGAATAACCAGCGCGAGATCTCTCATATGAAGGAGATCCGTGGTCTCTTGCGATATAGAGAGGCTCAATAGTTCGATCCTGCGACCCAAGAATTACAGAACTCTCCAACCTTCTGAGGTCGACAAATTGATGCCACACTAGTCTTAAAGAATGGTAACATTGACATGATGCATTGGTAGAACGCAAGGAGAGTCACACTCAAGCACCTCATAACTAACTACGGGCAGTTCACTGGACGCTACGGTGGCATATTTTTACATTTTCCTGGAATTCTGAATAGAAGTAC
The DNA here is from genome assembly GCA_900624975.1 of Angiostrongylus costaricensis. NCBI lineage: Eukaryota > Metazoa > Nematoda > Chromadorea > Rhabditida > Metastrongylidae > Angiostrongylus > Angiostrongylus costaricensis. The sequence goes on along the minus strand of UYYA01004145.1, from coordinate 44,397 downwards.
TGTACACTTTCCCAGTTGAGGGATTTGCTGAAGAACTAATCAATACCGTAGACCGTAGTTCAACATCTTAGAACAATCATGCATGACTAAACCATCTGACGAAATCCAAACATAGTTGAACAAAACTTGCTCTAATTTTGTTTATTTATTAAATTGCTTAAATTTGGAAGATTCGTTGTTCCAGTCTATGATGCAATTTGCATAGCATGTCTAAATATAGCTCTTCAGAGGATGAATTTGTCTAATACATAAGCTGGGCATTTGAAATAATCTTTCAGTCTCCGACGATTCGAATCGCCTTTCTCACGTTTCTGGAGACGGCTCTGCGATGCAGGTAGGTGTCTTCGTAATTCTTACCGAGCAATAATACTGGTAAGCATGTGCAGAAAGTCGTTTTTATGCTTCAGGTCGATGTTTCTGACAAGCCGGTCTCCCGCCGTGAAGCCATAGCTGAATGCAAAATTAGTGTGAGTAATTTTACCGCTAAAAGGAACAACGATGATTAACTAATCCGAGACCTATGAAACTAGTGCTGTTTGAAGCACTTGCTTTTTTTCGCTTTCTAGGGTTTTTTCTCGAATGTGGAAACACTATTGGAGCACATTTGGCCTTCCATTTCTGTTTTCTGTGTGTAACTTCACACGGTTTCGGAGTTAGCAGTAGAATAAACCGAAGAATGGGTGCCGCGTGAACAGGGAGGAAGTTGAAGCGATCACTATCATCAGGAAGTGTATTCTGCCCATCTTCTGCTGTAAACGAACGACCAGTTTCATGATCGCATTCTGACATGAGACGAAAAGTGGATTATTTACATCTTCCCATCAGATTCTCTGCAATGTTGGAAAACAATAGATCTCCGAAACCCTTCTTAAGCCGAAATTACCTTGCGAATACCCTTTCTCCCACAGCAGATGAAGTGATTTACTGTTAGTTTTAAAACTTTAATCAAATTACTGCGCTGAAGAACAATCCTGAAGAGACCGACAAAATTCACCAAAAACTGAAGCGAATTCCACAGGAAATAGCTGGTCGAACTATCAGACACAATCATATGTCACATTACCAGGGCTGCATGAGGTAAAAGAGTCGGGATAAGTAACTTTACCTCATCAGGCATAGTCGGTGGTCATCTTGCTATCTGACTATTTAAATTTCAGGCACTTTGATATCTTCTTAGAAACAACGGTCCTCTACAAACAAATAGCTGTTTAGCATTTCTTCAGATTACTCGTAGAGTTTGAAAGACTATAATCTAGGTGTAATGGGATCATATAATCATGAATAGCATGTCACTTCCAATAATGGGTTTACTGCGGTAGTCTTGAGTTTTAGTGATAAAGCCGTAATGGAATAAGGTATGTACATTTGAAATTGGAGGTCGAACATTGAAGCCGTATAAAACTCAACCGAGGTCTCTGTAGACTACGTTTTTATGATTTCGTTGAAAATTGAGCGAGGAAAGGTGAGAATTTCAGCTAACACCTGAAATTGTCCATCAAATCAAGTACAACATATCGAAAAAAGGTGATGTTCTCAGTACTGCTCGAATCGCAAGCTTGATGGGTGCGAAGTTGACGGCGAATATTATTCCACTTTGTCATAATATTCCTATCAGCTATGTGAACACGGAGTTTCGACTTGACGAGGTACGTCAGATAGAAACTTTCCATGGATGCAATAACAGCTTCCGTCTTTCTTTATCTCGTATAACAGTTGAAGCATATAAAAGCATGATGCGGTACGATCGCATGTGGAACGATCGCGAACTGATTTCTTCTGAGCACTTTAATAATTTAGTGGTTCTGAGAGTTCTATAAGCAATTCAAATAAATGCATGAATGACTCGTCATCAAGTGTCATGTGACTTCCAGCATTTTCTCGATTCTTTTCATTGCCTTGCAGACAGCATCAATTGCTGGTCATATTTTCATGTAGTTTTTGTTGCAGTGGACGATTCCGGAATTTAGTTCGGGCTGTGGAAACAGCTGATTTAGGAGTTTAACGAGCATCTCGGGCCACTTTTTTCATTGTCTCCTACGAAGCTGTTTTGATTTTCTTGAAGTCCACTCTTATGTTCTTTTCATTCACCTGATGTCCTTTCCTTTAATTTGCGCAATCGCAAAAGCGCATGTCTTGAGACTTATTCTTCTCGATTTCTAAAGTGGAATATTCATAGGTTCTCCGAGTAGTAGAAAACATTTCGGGGCTGAGCGTCCCAGTTCATCTTCATTAAACATCACTCGAGTAGCTTGTGAATTGTACGCAACTTCTTTGGTGTGGCTGATGTGTCAGCCCGACTTTCCTAAACGCTGCACAAATTTGAAAGACCTACTGCGCCATACATGTGCTCATGTGATTTGTGAGCTTATGAGTGACCTGTGTCAGATACCCGGGCGTGGTCCACACTGCTTATTGCGTTCTCAGGTTTTTTGGTGCTTCAAGGGTACTGCTAGAAATGGAAAAAATGTAGTAAACAACGCTAAGTTTGAGAGCAGTCGTCCATCAACACACTTCTTTCTCTCGTTACACTCGAATGATTGATTAAGGGCACCATTTTAGCGCAGCAGTGAGTAGCTTTCGGGGTATTACGTCGACTTGTGATCCGGTTAAAACTAGCACCAATAATGAGTGGTAAGCGAAAAAGCTTTGTCGCTGTTATAGAACTAATATAGACTAATATTGTCTACAAACGATATATCTATATACCTGTTTTTATGAACTACCTTTGTTGAGCTGATGCGAGGTTGGTATAAGTTGTAGTTGTCGCTGGATGGCTAATGTTTCGGCTGTTTCATTCACATAGTCTAGACGTATTTTAGATAACAATACCCTTATAAGTCGGTAAAATTTTGTTGCATTAATGAAAATTTAACGTCCTAGTAATCACCATATTGTTCAAAAGTCCTTTGTTTCCCTGATACGCAGGTGGATCCAGGGGATGGACACCCTGTTTCTGCTGCCCTGATTCGGCGGATACTTTTTGTATTTACGACAGCGTATTCACACATGTGGGTGTGGGTGTATTCTCGTCTAAGCGGATTGTATTGCAAGAGTCAATTCTGCCAAAAGCATGCAATCAAGTGATAGGGAAAGCATATGGGAGGTGGTTGGACTCGCCTACAACAAATAAACTCCTCGTCCGCTGTGGAAGAGAGTTGCAAGGAACCAATGGACATACACACTTTCCACGCTCAGAACTCAGCAAGCTTTACTTTGGTGTCAAAAAGCCAAGCAGGGTAAAAGAAACGCGCCCCATTCTTCAGGCCCCGTAAGAGCTCCTGATTAGCCAACTTAGAACGAGTACAAAAACGCTGCTAAAATCTTGGGGCCATACTCAGCTGTCTAAATCGCAAAGAACTAAGGTGATGGTCCGTACCTACAATACACGCATACTGGTATCCGAGTCTTCAATACAAGACTTGCTCATGCATGCAAAAAGGATAAGGTACGACGTCATCAGTCTGACCGAGGCGAGGCGATGCCACCCATTCAACGCCGTCTATGACACGGGAGATGAACTGTTTCTCGCAACATACAACAGTAGAGGAGTTGGCGTTGACGCCGCTCTGGCCAACACGAGTTTGTCTATGAACATCGATTCATTCGAACAACTAGCAACCCGAATCGAACGATTACGACTGAAGAGATGTGGATGGTCGAAGCTGCAGAGGCAGGGAAAACCATTCACTAAGTGCTCCGAAGCCAAGCCAAGATGACTGCACTCCAGCGCCATGAAAGAACAGTTACAGCATCCAGAAAGGCAATGGAGAAAATCATTCGCGAATACTACTCGGATCTAGTCGATAGTCACGTCCACTTTCCGTCATACGAAATAAAGGAAGATGGATATGTTGTACCACTGGTTCTCCTTTCCGAAATCCGACATGCCATTTCGTCGGTGAAAGATCGAACAGCTCCAGGTCCGGACACAATAAGATCTAAACACCTGAGTGACCTTCCGCCAGTCCCCATAAACACGCCGGCCCGGATCTTCACACGTTTCCTGTCTGAATCCAAGGTCCCTACTCAATGGAAGACCAGCAAGACAGTGCTAATGTTCAAGAAAGGCGAATTCGGCGACATCGGGAACCATCGCCCCATTTGCTTACAGTCTGCCGTCTCCAAACTTTTCACTCGAGTTATGCCAAAGAGAATTGACAGAAAGTTGAAGGAAGGGCAGCCATGCGAGGAAGCAGGGTTCCGAAGAGAATTTAGTACGATGGACCACATCCACGCGATAACAAGGCTCATAGAAGTATCGCGAGAGTACGAAAGACCTGAGTGACCTTCCGCCAGTAAAAAAACAGAAGTAGAAAGAATTATTCAATCAATGCCGAGGTTAATAGAAAGTTGGACCTGGGCGTACAATAGGCCGTTCTGTCTCACTTTCATCGATTTGCAGAAGGTCTTTGATTCAGTTGAGAAAGAAGCAGTTATGAAAGCCCTTGATAGTCAAGGAGTCTCTACTCAGTACATAAAGATCCTTCTTGAGCTGTACAAAAATTTCACAACCAAGATATCACCATTCTACAACAATACTAACATTTACGTCAAAATAGAGGCTAGGCAAGGCGATACCACCTTACCAAAATTATTTACTGCCACCCTCGAGAACGTCATGCGAACAGTGGAATGGGATAACATGGAAGTGTAAATCGATGGTCTGTAGTTACACCATCTTCGCTTTCCTGATGACATCGTCCTTATAATACCAAATATTAGCCCAGCGGAATGTATGCTTGACGACTTTGATAAAGCCTGTGGAAAGATTTGTCTTCGACTAAATCTCACAAAATGATGTTCATGAAGAACGGATTGGTTTCGCATGCTCCATTCACGCTCAACGGGACGAATATCTCCGAATGCTCGAGTTATATCTATTTAGGTCGCGAAATCAATATGATGAACGACCTAGCACCAGAGCTGAGCAGAAAAACACGAGCGGTTTGGGAAACTTTCAAGAGCAACAGGGATGTAGTGAAGAGAACAAAGAACACCCGACTCCTTGCCCACCTTTTTGACTCAGCGGTACTTCTTGCGTTTACGAATTCATCATAAACCTATTCGCTGCGTAAGTAGGATAAATCATCGCAGCGTTATTGAACGCGCAGTCGAACGGACGATGCTAGGAGTATTCCATGTTAAGCAACGGGAAGGATCCGAAGCTCCCAGTCGTACCAACTACCAAAAATCAAAGATGCCGTTCCGTACGCCAAACAGTCGAAGATAAAGTGGGCTGGACACGTAATGCGTATGAAAGACAGCCGATAGACAAGGACCGTCAGTGACTGGAAACCTCGGAATGTGAAGCGTATTGTACGAAGACCACCTACCCGATTCTCAGAGCTCTTCACGAAAACCCAAGGCGAATGATATTATGCTCAACGAGTCTTTAGAGGGAGCAGAACCAACTGGGTTACCCTTGTATGCGATAGGGAAAATTGGAAGATTTACTGACGTTCGCTCGTGTCACTCGGCGATCAACGGGACGACAGGTAATACAGATGGTAGGTGATTATTCAAAAACTACTCATGTTGCTGTTACGATTGTGACCGTTCGTGTGTTGTTCACGTAGAATGACGGCTGTGACCCTCCCAGGTCAGAAAATCAATTCGAAATACAGCGTCAGGGAATGTGTGACAGTGAGGCATTGGTTTTTAACCGGTTCATCCTTGGATTTTTGAAGTTTAACCAAAATGCCTCAAGAGCCTTGCCCGTCGCCGTTTTTGATTTCTGCGCCAAGATCTGGCCATTCGCTTCAAAATCATCGACATTGTGCTTTTGTCCCCTATGTGTACCTAGAGCAGTACATTGTTGAGTTTTAACTTTCCCATCTAGATGTTCTTTTATGCGGACATTAAGTGGTCTACACCTTTCCCCAATATACTCTTCATCGCATGACTTATATGAGACCAAGTATAACGTGCCTAAACTCATGAAATTCCCGTCTTTGCACGCACAATTTTCTTAGCTACACAAACGGTCGTAGAGGCGACTACGAACTAGTCGACGGCGTAAGGGGTATTGGATGAGAATTCATGTGGCGGTTACTGAGTTACATACAGATATATCGCTTGTTTATGCCGAGGTTTATAGAAAGTCGGTCTTTTGAGTTATTAATAGTTTGTAATCGTTTTTATGTAAAACTCTCTAGTAGCTGGCTCAAGTGAGGCAGAAAGGATGCCGTTCTCTTTCACAGTGTCAAACCTTTGCTGATAGTCAACAACTTCATCTAAATTCTTCGAGGGCGCGTCAAGTCCTCTTGCGAAGCTTATGAAGCCTGCTAATTAAGTTGGTTGTCCAGCAGTTATAACGTCACCCCTATTGCCCTTTTTGTGCGAACATTTTTTTTCACTTTTTCAAGCCCCACTAGTGCAGTGAGTGGTTTCTCTAAATAATATCTGAAGCAAAAAGCGCCGATGCAAAAATCAACTTTCCAAACATCAAGTTTTTGTTGATTTATGGTATCTATGGTTGTTTATGAACGTGTCCTTTTGCTGCGTTATAGGCACAACAGATTCTGTGAAGTTGAACGTTCTCATCAAAATTCATTCTGTTGCACTTACTCTACGCGAAAATTTGAAGCAATTTGCTTCAAAAAATTCTGGTATGTGGTAGTCGTTCTATATAATTTTTTTCTTTGTACAACAAAATCGCTGGAGGTCTGCGCAATCTCCGTAATCCTTGGTTTAGAAACGTTTGTGAAGAAAAGGAAATACTTTTTCTGGATCGCTCGTGAAATGATGCATAAATCCTTTTCAAAAAATTTTGGAACGAAAACATCCGTTTACGCATTTGACCATTAATAATGCTTGCCAATAATAGTGAGGCTCAAAATCTACACATTTTTAAATTTTTGAGCCCACAGTTAGAATTAGAATTGTAAATATTATAAAATTAGATTTACTAATTCCCGCTAGAGCGATTCTGTCAGGGAACGACGTTAATTTCATATCCACAAGCAATGTTCATCACGCAACCTTGGTTTACTCACAAAAGTTGCCCACATTTAGTACATTCAGCAATGAATGAATTGCTTTCAATCTTTAAATGCGTCAACATGGTTGTGTCATTCACGCTTAACGGATGGTAAAAAGAGTGCAATGCATTTATTAGAAGAATAATAGTTCTATTCAATTTTATGTAAATATACCTCATCGCAGGGAAGCATAAAACCCTATTTTGAGACCCAGTACACGTTCCGATTTAACCTTACACTGGCCAACCCAAATGCTTCCATCCGACCGTCAATCCTGGTATCAACAAATGATTGCCACAATTGCCGAGTGTGTGTTTGTGCAAGCATGTATGTCTGTATGTATGTGTATATGTATGTATATTTATGTCTATATATGTGTATAATGTGTATGTGTACAACATATATGTTTTTATATGTGTATAATGTACGTATGTATGTATGCACGTGTGTGTGTGTGTGTGTGTGTGTGTGTGTGTGTGTGTGTGTGATGGACGTCGGAACGCTATAGTTAAGTTCTCCCCAAATTCCAAAGAAATTCAACTCGATCAACATTGATGAACTTTTATTAATAAGGCAATGTCTTAGTTTAAAGCCGAGCCTGCATGCAACCACCTCTTTGGCGCATGGAAAAGAACGAGCCGAATGAAAAAAGTGCTGAGATTCAAGCAATTTGTGATATCTAATCATCTGAATGAAAAAAACGACTTAAAGAATACGAGAAAGTAGTGGTTTATGGATGCGTTACGCTTCAATTTAGCACAAAAACTTTGCTTTCAGTCTCAGTCTATCCTATTCATACGATCAACAGCGAGAACAACGGCAAACACCGGCATCGAAATGGAAGCTCTCACTGCGTGCGCTGTGAGTGCCGATGTTTTCCGTAATATCGGAGATGTTTTCACTTACTATTCTACTGTAATTTTTTTACTGTACAATCAGTCGCTGTATAGGTGGCTGCTCTGACCGTCTACGATATGTGCAAAGCAGTCACGCAAGAGATGGTGATTTGTGATATTCGATTGGTCTCAAAGACTGGCGGCCGATCCGTTCACAAAATCGTCGGCGACTTTTGAACTCAAATAAATTCTTAAGCTCTTTCCTTACTGTAAATGCCCCTGCTTATGTAGTTAGTTCTTCCTACTTCCGCTACTCCCACTCTAACAAATTACTCTTCATATTCTACATTTTTCCTACAACATCAGCTGCAGTCGGTCTATTGCTTTTTCATGAATAATGCCATATCTACATTTATTCCGAAAAAACATTTGCTACGGTTTCTCTTTTCGCTTGGACGGGTCTTTTCGATTCAGTTATGTCTCATTTAGTTCAAGTCTAATCGTTTAATTCCACGGATTTTCCAAGCATTCCACCATCATGCACTGATGTTTTGAAAAGTGCTTTATTCTGTTGTGAGACTCTTTCCACAAAATAGCTTATATATGCGTAGTTATTATATTTTGAGGAAAATTCTGGTGTGATATCCATCCTCCCTCATGACATTAACGCTTCCGACGTTGTGGTACTTCTCCTCAGTGTTCAGATGAGATAGTGATCTATTGTCAGTATGTTGTTGCTTTTTTGAGGATAAAGAATTGGTTCGATCCATGTTCGAAGGGTCATATTCATGCTCACGATAGAATCTCCGAATATTGTGAATGCTAGTTTTTTGTGATTCCAACATTTCTTCTAGCTCAGTGATTGGCAACACTTCATCGCTGACTTTAATTCTTTCAGACAGCATCTCCTCAGAATCTTCTAACGAAGGCGTCCACTTATTTCCAACCTTCTGGTAATGTTCGTCACGCAGCACTCTTATCTTTCGGTTGATCGAGTCCAATTCTTCGTTTCTGTTTCTAAATCGGCCTTTGATCATTGAAATCTGCAGGTCGTGAGTCGTTTTTAGCGTGTCATCGTGCAGCAGATTTCGGAACGACTTATGCCCATCCTCTCCATCAATGGATGCCGTTACCTGTTGCGCATATTGTTTAACATTTTAAGAAGTGGTGAAACAGCAAATGATTCAAAAAATTTTAACGTTATTTGTAAAGATAATTTCATTCTAATTGCAGCTTTCTTCTTTCATTAATACATAACTGATGGCATGCATTTATTTCAGTGCAAAGGGTGTGAAAGCAGTGTCGTTCCTGACTTTCAGCCAACATTTCTCAGCTAGCAATGAATCCTGTAAAATAAAATGGGATCCGTTAGCATTTAAAACTATCGGGATCCGTCATTTCAAAATGCAAAGTTTCGGTCTTCTAGAGCCTACGGAACATATTTTTTCTGTTTTGTTCGTAGACGCTCACATTTCGGACATCGAGACAAATTACCTCTGCAGCTTGCATTACAAACTTCAAGAGATTAACTGTTTCGAAAATCTTGGTTCCAAACAAATTTATTATCAAAATGGTAATATTTTTCAAGAAATATGGACAACTTTAAACCTATGAAGTAAAGACAGTTTCACCAGTCAGTCAAGGTCCAAACTCCTCAACTCCTGCTGCTCAACTAATCATTGAATACCAAGAAACCAGTGTCATCCGTTATGTGTTAATGAATCATTTAACTTAAAAGACGAACCAATTGCATTATTTCTCCAAAATTCACTACTCACCTTGTTGCACACTTTGTACCCAATTTTTTCGTCGGCGTGACTATATATCGAGTACACTCGATCACCCTCGTAATGATACTTTCCGTTAATATCCTGAATGTCTAGCAAACTATTATCAGTAGATGATCAGCGCTCTGTGTTTTGACATTCAAATATGCTTAATTATTTTCCTATGGTAGAGCATGAAGAGCGGTCGTAGTAAGTCAGTTTAACACGCACGAGACCATGCTTCGATGTCGTAGCTCGATGAAATTTCTCATTCGATCGGGCTATAGAATTAACATCAGACTTTTCAAAAAAGGTCTATCAGATCGCAAAACATTAGTGGTACCCTAGCTCTACTATAATTCCAGGAAATGTCGACTTGACGACATTTTCAAGAACAATCGGGAAGAAGACTGAAGATTCTCAAGCGGCATCCGAAATCACGCTGAAATCCGAAGGTCTTCGTGGAACATGGATGTGAGAAATCAAATTCAGTGCAAGAAGTGTTGGAAGGTGCATCCGATGTGAAGCCGGGTCGAGTAAAATAATTTAATTAAAACTTGTTTCTATCGGCTGTACCTTTTGTTAATCTGCACTTTTTACTGTTCCACTATATTGTTCGAATTATTTTCCCAGCTTCAATGAGGCTCACATGTGAGGTTATTGTTTTTGCTAGATAGAACACACAGACGTTGATTCAGTGCATTTTTCCAATTGTTCTTTTTTGGATAGTTTGAATCTCACATGAAGGAAATCACTCTCCATTGGACACAAACCCGAATACAATCCTATAACTTTGTCACAAATAGGTAGTGTTCCCAGCGCGCAAGTCGGCACAGGCAGTCCGGCTACCTGTAATTTTTGAAGTTTGAGTATCGTTATAGACAATCAAAAAAGTCGTTCTCACCTTGAATGTCATCCCATGATTAGGACCAGATATACCAACAAATGTGTCGATGTATCGAGTTAAAGGAACACCGAGATTTTCTTTTGTGTCAAAGCAGATCCCTAATGAGATAGAAATATTAAATATTCAGAGCATTTTTGTTCCTCGCGCTTCTGTTCATGGTGGATTACTTTCCTCAATGACACGCAAAAAATTTTAATCCAACTTTAAAACTGTGATATGTAGATACATCTCTGAAAACATGACTTTTTCTAGCATCGGCATTAATAATGAATAGTCTCTTAGTCCTCCCAACGGCTTGCCGCCTCGTCGTAGCTGGAAGGTATTCCTGGGTGGCGGATTGCGATGTAGAGCGGGAGATTCATGGCCCCGGCAGGAGCTCCCATGCTAAGAAAGAGTCCGATGTTTCCATTAGAAAGTCCAGCTAAGAGTAGACCAATAACAGGATCTGTCACCGCTCTGGTGCCAAGCTAGTCGCATGGTAGCAAATCTCTCTCTGATCCACAGGAGCGACGGCTGCATGTGGTGGTGACGACCTAAGGAAGACTTTGGCCTGGCTAACCTTGGTGAAGAAACAGTTGCAATCTCAAATCGAGCTTTTTGAATGTAAATTTGTTAAAAACGAAAAATATTGTTTTTGCCTCCAAGAATAGCCTTCCTGGTTATTGGAACTCCAAGTGAGAAAGCCACGATATCTACATTCCGCCGAGCGTAAAACCGAACCGCCAAGATCAGAGCGCGGATCTAGAAAGGGAGTGCGGTAGACAGATTGTGTTCTTGTGCTCTCTTATACAACTATATTTTCTTCTAGAATGTATAAATCTTTGTTGTTAATTACGTGCCTGCTTAATGAATTCACATCGCATCGAATACAAAGTCCATTGAAGAGGATTTCCCTGTGCTCCGTGACCATATGTAGTGGAGTATAACTCTGCTTCAGTGTAGCCCGATTTTCTAAGCAACACACTCTAGAAGTCAAAAACAAGGATTTACGGTTTAATAAAAGAAACAAAAAACTTTTACATTTCGACTCAGCTTAGTGTAAAGCACCCACACTTTCCGACCACAAATTTCAAGCCTGCCGATTAGGCCTTACCTTGAATATAGCCTTGTTATTAAAAAAAAATTTTAGAATTTTAAGAGGAATTGTCAAGAAAACGCGTGTTAGTCCCGATACTCTGAATATACTTCAGTAACACAAATTTCTAAAGTTTTAGAGTTTTCAACGAATCCTTTGATAACATTTTCAGCAGCAGCTTGGTTGCTGAGGATATTCTAAGATACCATTAATCGATACACATGAAAAATGGTGGTATTTTGTTAGCAAGAAGACTCACGGGTGTGACGGTGAGGTAATGTTTTTTGTTCCAACTCGTTCAACTTGCAATGTTAGTTGAGTAACAAATACTCGAACATTGGATCAAGGAATAAGCCTGCCGGACCTCCTGTATTCGAATTCGATCTACATCATTAATTCGACACCTTGTGACACATTAGGCTTCCATGTGAATTCTGTGCGATTGGTCTTCACGCAGCATACCCAGTGGAGGCCTCATAGAAAGCGGCTCTGAGGAAGGCGAAATCCGCCGAAACGTCAGCTTATTCGTGAATAAAGAATAAAAGTAACACCTCGCGTTTGCTCAACAAGAATACGAAGAAATAATTATGTAGATCATACTCGAACGCTGTCATGAAAGAGAATTGGACCTTTTCTGTTGGGCAAATCTTGATACGCATGTGGCAGTTTTTGCAGCACTTCATCGATTTCATGGAGGACTTCTTCTATTTTCCATCCGTTCTTTCAGGATCCAAACATGGTTTCGTTTACCAAGAAATGAAGTAGATATCATAGCCATCTTTTGAGGTAAATTCGGCTTCTTGCACTGTTAGCGCACAGGAAATAGGCCCCACCATACGGAGGAGCACAGTGAAGAAATAGGTCATTTTCACTGAGTATAGAAAGCGCAAAACAGTCTTGGTGAAGACGGTCTCGTAGCCATTCGTTCAATTTCTCATCAACATACGGTTATAGAACTACCTTTATAATTTAGTACTCCAAAACAGTTTTTTTTCTCCAACTTCTGCGTGACAAATTAGTAATTTTTAAGGTAACTAAACTAACACAAAGTTGATTGGAAAACTTTTTATTCGGCTAACATTTCGATGTCTTCGTCTTCTTCAAAAGCGGGTGATCCTTTTTGATGGTCCACAGGCAATCGTCCTCTCGCCGTGGGTCTTCATAGCAGTAAAATAAGAAAAAAGCTCTCGGCGTTGATCAATCCCTGAGGGATGCCCCATGCATTCTACTTTATTAAGTATCGTTTGGAGGCTATTGAATGCATATCTGGCCTTTATAATGACTCGCGGTGGCCTACTGATGTGTCGAGCCAGTGCAGCTATCCTCCCGGACAAGACTAGTACCAATTTACCGACCCCCGAAGGATGGAAGGCTTGGTGGGCCATGGTTGCTGGGATCAATTCTGAGTGTGTGTTACAAGGCGTCTCCGACCACTGCGCCACACGCGTCCTTCATAACGCTATCGAAAATGATCTTATTGAGTACAGTACCGCTCTCATGAATTAAGCTCACCCGGCGATGTATTTTTAAACAGGACGATGATGTTGATTGTCTGCCGATAATAAATGGATTTCTACGGACAATTCATCCTCTTCCGTGTGTTAGTTGATAATAATACTGACTTCTGCAGGATGGACCATGACGATGGACGATGTATGGAAAACAGTTTATTATCAGCGAACAATGAGTGTCACTCAACAACCACTTTGTGTAGAAGGACACTGTCAAGTGATTCTTCTTATTCTTGTTGAGCAAACGCGAGGTGTTATTATTCTTTATTCACGAATAAGCTGACGTTTCGGCGGATTTCGCCTTCCTCAGAGCCTGGAAAGGTCAAGTTGATAGCAATCTATTCGGCCAGGCACCTCCATAACCAAACAAAGAAACTCTAAACCAAGATTTCAATCACATTGAACACAGCTTTGCACACTAACCGCTTTCATTATGCTTCCATGCGATTTCGTTTACAGTTTCTTTGTTCGGTTATGAAGGTGTGTGGCCGAATAGAATGCTATCAACTTGACCTTTCCAGGCTCTGAGGAAGGCGAAATCCGCTGAAACGTCACCTTATTCGTAAATAAAGAATTAAAATAACTCCTCGCGTTTACTAAACCTGAATACGAAGAATTACTTGATCAATGCCGAGGTTAATAGAAAGTCGGTCGTGGGAGTTACTGTCAAGTGAGATTGCTTCATTCAAGCGTGCTATACCCAAGAAGATTCTTCACGATTCTACTATGAAGACCCACATCGCGAGAACTAACGCCTGTTGTCCGTCGATTAAGATTAGCAGCCTCTGAAGAAGAACAGGACGTCGAAACTTTAGCCGAATAAGGATTTCTTTAGCAACCTCGGGTTGGCTTAATCATTTAGACAAATATTAACAAATTTTTGTGTTCTACTTCATGATTTCAGTCTTCTTAAGGGCGTGTGTGGTGCAGTGATCGGATGCGCCCTGCAACACACAGGTGGAATCGATCTCCGCGCCCGTGGCTCACCGAGCGTTCCATCCCTCCGAGGTCGGTAAATTGGTACCAGACCTGTCTGGGAGGAGAGCAGCACTGGCTCAATACATCGGTAGGCTACCACGGGTCATTGAAAAGACCAGATATGCATTCAATAACCTCCAAACGATGCTTAAAGAAGTTGAATGCATGGCGCATCCCTCATGGATTGATCAACGCCGGGACCTTTATCCTTTACTTCATAATCTCAGTCTTCTTACGACAATGCACATAACTTTTTCTTAAAATATTTTTATTCGACTTAAAACTTAAAATATATTGGAGACTGCCAAAAATGTTACAAAAGCTGTATAATATAATATGATGGACACCCTTGCAAAGAAGCTTTGCTAAAGTGCACCATGAGCAGTCAGGTAAAAAAATGAAAAGAAAAAACACATTTTTCGATTTAGAGCCATTTTTCACACAATAGTAGTGCGTGATCAAAATTCAAATGTTGTCAAATGTTTTCAGTTTTCCTCCAATGGTTTACCGCCTCACCGTAGTTCAAAAATAATTCCGTGCATCAAGTTGTGATGTATAGCGTGGTGTTTACTAGCAGATTCTTCTCAGCTGAGATGGATTTTGACATTTCTATTCAAAAGCCCAAGTAGGAGTAAACTCAAACCAGGAATCACCTTTGCTCTGGCATCGAACAAGTCGCCAGGTGGAAAATCCCTTTCTAATTCATAACGGCTGACGAATGGCATAGAAGATTTGGACAAGTTTAGGTTAATTTCTCTCGAGGCTTCCGGCAACAACGAGTATTGCAACCAGCATCAGTACTCGGGAAGCTACGCGCTCCCGTGTGGGACATCATGCAATGAGATAATCGGTGAGAGGCGACAAAATCTTGGGCAACACATGACGTCATTGGCAACGAAAAAAGGAGCAGAACGACAACAGACCATGGAGAGTGGTTCTTGCTCTGCACCTATAACACCAATACAGTCTCTTCAGGTGCTCACCTTTACGTTTATTTCGAAAGCTCTAGCCGTATCAAATTTCGTCCATTATTCCTATAGGAAACGAAAAGCAGGAAGAGCGACATAAACCAACTAGAGATTAGATTTCTCGTATGCAGTGGAAAAACTCCGTCACAAAATGCCGACGGAATAGACATTAGCGTGCATCCTTCCAGTGCAGTACAAAAATACTTATCGCGCCATCTAATGCGAGGCTCTATCACCTCGCTTAGCTATTCCTCTTCAATTTCCGTATCAAGAGACGGGCAACAACATCAGTTGTTACCTACCAATATGTCCATATGATGATCTCGAAGAAGAGCTTCACTGCTTTAAAACAAATGTAATCCTTGAAGGAGAAGCATGGGCTGTTCTAAAACTCCGTGGCTAATTTTTCGAGTCAGCAGTATCTCCAACGACCTTTCCTGCTATTCAGGTCTGCGCTTACACTTTAATCATGCTGGTAATTTCACAGAAATCCTAATCAATGTCTTCTAGATATAACCGGTGTACATAACGCAGTAAACCGATTCCATCTTTCACATGGAGGAGAGTAAACACAGAAATAATTCGTAGATAAATTACTCAGAGAATAAGTAATCCTGACAACATATAAACAAGAAGAACAAAAAAGTGGACTTCAAGAACATAAAAGCATTCCCTAAGAGGATCAACTACAATTCAGGTGAACTTTTTCATCGCTTTTGTTACGGAGCTGTACTTGTAGGCGTAAAATATTTGGGAATCATGAGCTGGTCCTCAGGCACGTCACTATGCTCTGAAGTGACTATCACTGAAGTGGCCATGGTAATTTCGTTGCTCTTATAGAGCACGTTGGCATAACTAAGAGATAATGTGCAGCGGGCCACACTTATCGTGGGAGCAGACTATCTAAGAAAGTGGTATGGTAATTTCGTTGCTCTTATTCTTTTTTAACAACGGTTTTTCCCAACAAGCATTTACGTCTGTTTCTCATAGCGCTGGCACACGAAAAATCTAATCCTACTAAAAGTAAACCATGTTTTTGAATTACTCTGTTTGAAATTCTTACTTATACTGGTCAGCAAGAACCTTCATTTTGCTACCAGCGACATCAGAAGCACCGTGAACAAAAATCACTGGATCGTTTTCGATTTCGTCACTGTCGTTTTCTTTTCCTCCGAACGATCCAATTTTTCCAAGATCACTTCTAAATATAGTAGCATCGTTTATTTTTCCTCTACTGATTTACCTCTTCACATTCAACCCTTTGGTGTTCGAAGCAAAGTATGACTGAATTAGCTGGATTTATAGTGGTGACGTTATGTATTTTATATTACGAAGTGCACCTTTTTCATTGCTGTAAGGATCTTTTATTCACTTCTTCAGAACTGAGAAGAAATAAAATCAATGGTACTTGCCTTTGGAGAAAATCCCGGAACTTCGAACCATAGTTTTTGTGAAGAAATTCGGCAAAATTCTTATTAAAAAGTGTGTATGCAGATGAAATTAAAAGAAGACACAGCAACCACAGAAAAGACATCGACGACCTCAAGGTAGGTTGTTCGCTGTCAATTGGTTCTTCTTAGAATCGTTTTGACCTCGTTCATAACCAGACTTGCGGACGCATAAGGCACCTTAAGACCAGACCGAAAGTCCTAATTCACATGAGCAGAAGAAAACCTAGAAAATTTCGAAATGCAGTTTTTATTTTTGGTTTGAATTGGAGGTCAACGCATGTGGAAAAGCCCTCGTAAACGCTAGTGCAATTGCGAAAAGAATGTTCTTCTTCCATTCCTTTCGCTCTTGATGGCTCTGCAATCTCCTACATCATTTTAATCTTTATTTCGCTGAAATCTCTCTAATAACCACTGAAGTGGTGAAAGCAACACTTTCTTGTTGAAATGTTTGAATAGATTCTACAGAGTAGTTAAGCTAGCAAGAGTGCTTAAAAAAACAAGGAGCTATTCTCAAATCCAACAAAACTATCAACAGTTATTTCTAACATTGCTAGAAGGTCATAGTGCTGGCTGCTGCTTCGCGATCGATCGTCCTCGTTTTTGGTAATCCTTACCTCATCCTCATTTACCTCATATCGCTTGTAATTTCGTTGACGGTTGGCGTGTATTTCCCAAATAATTTAAAAGAAAACAACGTTTTTAAGTTAATGAAGAAGTCGCAAAAACTGACAACAGCCTTGTGTGAAATTGGCCAATGAATGAACATTCCAGTTTGTCTAAGACAGCTGAACGCTCAGTGCTGGTTATTTAACTTTGCGCACTAACTCATGTACAGATTTACAAGATATTCTGACAACAATTTTAATAAAAATGAAATGAAACAAAAATGAGTACTCTTATGAACGAGAAGCCTAGATGGCAAAAGGCAGGTCAGGAAAGACAGTCTTATTTTGAGCAAGAAGTTTTTCGATAAGGCTGACATTTTTTATCGGATGAAGGTCATCGTAAGCCCATAGAGGAAACTCGTTCAACGCAAAAAGGTATCGTCCCCACAGCATCACATTCACAATGGATAGCACCATACATCCGATTGTGATAAAGAATCCAGAGAAAGCCTGCAACAATTAGGTATTACACTTTCGTGGTAAGCACCCCATCTTCAGAAACGTTACATTTAACTCTTCGAATAAAATTTTTCAGGATTCAGGTCTTCTGTTGTGTTGAAGTTCTGCAGCTCTTAAGGACATTCACAACACATAATATCTATGATCTTGTCTCGTGTAGCTCTTTATGGAAATGTTTTTAAGGAAATTGTCTTCTGTCATTGTATTTTTCCTACCATATCAAGGTTTGACATCGCAGAAATAATCTTGGACGGCTCAGATATAAAAACAAGAGGCAGTCCTGATCAAAAAAAGTGCGACAGAGAATTTATCATTTTCGTTTCACTAAGCCAAGCAATAACGAAATGTATTTCCTCCAGTGAACTAATCTTTTAGAAGTTCACACAAAAATAGTACTTTTACCCTCGCCCAGTTTATTTCCTTTTGATTTTATCAGTGTCTGTTGCAGTTATTTTGAGGTGATCGAATTCCTAAACATAAATATAAATAGCGTATAAAATAAAAAACAAAGTTGTCGTGCTGCCTTGCCTGAAGAGTTATTTTAAAACAAAGTTGGCTATTCAAAAAGTTACGTCCTTAAAAATGATGTCATTAATATGGATTGTATCGATAATGACTATAACAGTTCTTGATGCTACTAGTCGGAATGATCAGCGTTAGAAGTAAAACAAATGAAAAGACTTTTGGCGCTGGAAACTAGATTTTAGTTCAAAATTC
The DNA here is from genome assembly GCA_900624975.1 of Angiostrongylus costaricensis. Classification (NCBI taxonomy): domain Eukaryota; kingdom Metazoa; phylum Nematoda; class Chromadorea; order Rhabditida; family Metastrongylidae; genus Angiostrongylus; species Angiostrongylus costaricensis. The sequence goes on along the minus strand of UYYA01004145.1, from coordinate 26,084 downwards.
ACAAAATACACACCATATCGCCGACTTTAACTAAACCAGTTCCAAATACAATAGCATTCGATGGAGTAGCGACTGGAAAAAGGAAGGCAAACGATGATGAGACAGCCACTGGCAGCATGTAGAGGAGTGGATTCGCATCGAGTGATCTATGAAAAAAAAACACAAACACACACCACCACGTGAGCAACATCATCCCGTGGGGAAAAATATAAAATTCTCAGTGAAAGTGAATGTTTTGAAAAAGTGTTGCTGCGTTCGAGTTCCACAGAAATAATCCGACAAGGTCTCAAATCTTGATATGACTTTTAAAACAGATGTGAACGCTGTAGGTGATTTTCACCTTTGGAAGCCAAGTTGTTTTCATCTCACCAATCTGAAGAGATTCCGGAGAGCTTCACAAAAGAGTGCCGTTGCGCTTTGTGCGCCCTTTGGTATATTAAGCATGTAGAACACTTATTTATTAACACTTTTTCCTTACCTTGCTAATTCTGCTACAATCGGAATGAAAATCGTAGCGATGACGGCATTGGAACAGATATTTGTGAAGCCAACGGTAATTAGAACACAAATGAACATCACCGTATACGTGGGCAAATCCGTCAGATGCTGCATCACCTCACCGATTTCGTGGGATAAGCGCGATTCCTTAAGATTTTCTCATTGAGCCAATTTTTCATGCAAAATTGTTATACAGCCTTACTTTTAATAAGTAAACAGTCTCTGCAGTAATTTAGGCGGTATGTTTGCCTGATAAATAGCACATGCAATAAAAAGCAAACTTTTAAAACCATTGAGAGAATTAAACAACCCAAGGAACCAAGCAATTTGGCTGTTATGATTTGAGCGAAATATTTATGTATTAAGTTTTGAGCTCCTATGCAATCCAAATATGATGAACTTCATCACTGCAACATGGTAGCGAAGTTTTTCTCAGATTTCCCTATACACATAGTTCACACACATATTAGCACATAAGGCTTCCGTATAGGAACTGATGATTCAGATTAAGAAGACTACGCAACATATCATCAAACTGAATAAAACAAGAAAATACCATCCAACAAAAACCGTCGATGATTGAAACCTTTCTTGGCACACACGCTAACGGAGCACCTGGTGAAGTTTATGAACTTGTAAACCAGAGCTTGAAGGTAGATATCGTCACCAACCGAATAATACGAACGTTTAAGACAAAAAATATCAATCTACGTTGGTTCCGAATTTTTTCGTTGCTTGCGCAATCATTTTAAACAATGGGTACTGCGAGATCAATGCATGTTATGGCTTAGCTTGGCTAATGGCTTGCATTTTCGCGACGCCTTTTGCAATGTAGTTATTGAAAACTGCAACATCATGATGGGCCCAAGGAAAAGGTCTAGTTAACACAACATAAAAACAAAAAGTATACAATTAAACGATTAAGGTGAGTAACTATATGAGTTCATGATCAATACTAGAACCTTCCACTGCGTCTCGCAGTTCCGAAGGCAATGCTCTCAGCGTTGTACATGAGAGTTTTCAAATGTAAAGAACCGTAACTAAATCGCCTGTAATTTTCAAGATCGGCTTTCTACTAATCTCGGCGTTGGTCAAGTAATTCACTGCTTTTTTGATGAGCAAACATTAGGTTGTTATTTTACTTTTATTCTTAAAAAGCTGACGCTTCGCGGATTTCGCCCTCATAAGAGATTTGAAAAGTCAAGTTGACTGTAATCTACTTAGCCAAAGACCTCCATAACCAAAAAAAGAAATACTACGAAACTAAGAGTTTAACGGCATTTGGAAAGTTCTTCGCACTCTTACTGTTCTCTATGAGTCTGCTACTTAGTATTTCATGTGAAAACCAACAGCACGGAGTTCACATGAATGGGATAACGCACCTTTCTCACATTAATATCTCAGTCACAAATAATATGTGAGATTGAGCGTGATCACGAGACACTCCCCATTGCGGCTCATTTTTGGATTTTTGGCAATTAACCAAAATCCATAATAATGCTGGGTTATTTGCTAAACTCCGGACTATTCGTGTCTGCGGAGGGGACCGAAAACGTTATTACCCTTTCCCCGGCTAACGCGTTCACCACCACAGTTTTGCATGCGAGTTTTGCAAATATCTCAGCATCACTATGGTTATATTTCACATAATATCCTGGCAGTAGAAGGAAAAATGACAACATTGTGATATATCCAAAATCCTTCAAGAGTTTTGCACTCTGAAGTTTTCCATTCGTGTGTGAGGACGGTAACTTCTACTTCAAAATCTTCTTCATTATGTCTACGTGTTGCATACGCGCACTGCTGACCATCTGGTTTAACGTCAAGTTTAACGAATAAGTGTTCTTTTATATGGATGCACAGTGGCCCACTTTCGCCAATATATTCGTCTTCGCACGCTTTCCAAAACATCAGATGAACCGTACCGAAACTCATGCAGTCACCGACTTTACGTTATGGCGTATTACGCGAGCTAGTCGTGCTGGTGTTGTGAGATGATTTTAACCAAATGATATTATTTTCACAGAGGATTCTACTCAATGGAGAACCACCAAGTAGCAATGAAACCAAAGTGCAATTTCGGAGATCTTAATGAAAGAGGCGAAACAACGAATCAAAAGAAAAAAAATGACAACATCGAAACGCCATGCGAACGAAGGTTGTATAGAAAACAGAAAAAGAACGAATAAAATTCAGAAGCCTGTGGTTACAGCCTTTGCTCTGTGCATAACTTGTCATTGTTTTTGCAATATGAGATATCGCCTAGGTGTAGCGCAGTGGTTCGAGGTGCTCTGCAGTACATATGGGCTCGATCCCACGTCTCAGGGTCATCAAGCTTTCCATTCCTGCGGGCTCGTAAAATTGGTACCAAATATATCAGGAAGGATAGCAACACTGACCCGATACATCGATAGGTCACCGCGAGTCATTCTATACTCCAGATATGTATTCATTCACCTGTGACGATGCCTAGTGAAGCCGAATGGAAAGAGCATCCCTCAGGGTTTGATCACTGCAGAGAGCTTTATCATTTTTTATTTATCCAGGCGGAACAAACGGTGACTGGTTTCGATAAAGCGTCTGAAATGATCCGTATTTGGCTGAAACGCAGAAAAACGAGGTTGGAGCACTTCTGTATTTGTAGATGAATGAGGTCAAGTGTTAAAGCTATATCTGTCAACGCTAGAAAGTCAGTATGGATAAATAACTTAAGACGTGAAGGGTTTCAAGAAATGGAAATGTGTCAAGAAAGTAGTGAAAATGACAAAGATTACCTGGCTGTGAGCCAAGCACTCCGAATACAGCGTTTTTTTTATCCATTTTTTGCATTGAGAAAATCTGTCACATGATCGACTTTCTACTAACCTCGGCATTTGATTATAAATGCGTCGTCTTCTTTCTCAGCAATCGCGAGGTTGTTAAACAGCATGCGTTTATTCCCATACAAAAACGACTGTCGTCAATTATATGCGATTTTGATCAGGGGCTCTTCATCAGTGGGAAGCACGATAAAGACGGGTCTGGTGAAGGGGATACTGCCGAAGCGTCAGCAACGGTTGTATTGCGTGTTTTTGTATAGAAGTAAACACTTGCTGTATAAAAACCTCGCGACTGCTGAGAAAGAAAACCACACATATCACTTGTTTGAGAATACGTGACTTTTATTTTCGCATCCTACACTAGTCAACTAAGAGAAGAAATCAAGCTTTCCACACCTCCAGATTCGGCAAATTGCCTCCAGCCTTGTCTGGAAGGATGGCTTCACATATATCGGTAGGCCACCACAACTCAATGATTTGGCCAGATATACATTCAATCATTCCTACGAAGCGCCGTGAAGTAAAAAGCATGACACATTCGTCAAAGATTGTTCAACACCAAACTCTTTATTCTTTATCATTATGTGCCCATGCATCACGATGCTGAAGAGTGAATATAACACACGATTCGTCTTAATGGTAAGCAATAACGTAAAAATTTTGGTTACTGGGTTCTACATAAGACGTACAACTGATGTACCGCCAATTCGATGCTCTCAGTTCTTCGCGAAGACTCTGCAATTGTCTTTCCTCTCCTTCGTGTTAGCAGAGCCTTTGATACCAGGCAGAGAATGATTACTCTACTGGCATCCGTTCGAATCATTCGACAATCCATAGGTTGACAGGACAGGTGGTACATATTTATTACTTATTCATTTTATTTTTTATTTGATTATTTATTGTTTTTGATGTTTGTTTTGATTATTTTTATTCATTCTATTTTATTTGACCCGTCTTCACGTCAACAGTGCGGATCCCAGCACTTCTCATTTTCAATTCGTTTCCCCGAATCCATCATCCACGAAGGACTTCCAAGTTTTTACGTGTGGCTTCGGTTGCTGCATGAGGATTTTCATTTCATCTTGAATGTCGCATAATGCTGGTCGAGCAAGTTTTCCAGGAGTCCTGAGATAGCGGAGCTGGAGCGTTTCCAGTTGGATTACAGAGAGTAATTTTTCCTAGAGAAGTTTGGTACCAATTTCCCGACCCAAGAGGGATGAGAGGTTCGATTGGCCCAAAGCGGAATCGAACTAACACCATGCTCGTTGTGACGGACATCACTACGACTGTGCTATCCGGCCTGTCGTAATACTTAACATTTGAGAACTTTACTTCGATGAAAGGGCGATTCGAGCGAGCCCCCTCAAAATAAATATGCAACTGAAAATACAAAATGTTCAAAATCTGCGGATATAAAATAATTTGAAGTTTAAGTTCGAGTTTCAAATGATTTATGGAAAAAGTAAGCCCACCTTAACTCCAGCAGCTAGTGCAAAACCACCACCTAGTAGTAGAACAACGCTCCATGGAAATCGTTCTTGAATAGTTGGCCAATCCAAAAGCGAGTTTCGAACGATATGATGGCCATTCCTTTCTTCAATCTTTTATTTTGTTATTCTAAAAATCAATTTAAAACATTGTTGCTTACCTCTGGTGCAACACATTGGCTTGTGATCCGGAATGGCAAACAGAAGAATCACGACGAGTATGGCGCTCGTTGCGTCAGTTACGTAACTAAATCTTAAAAACCTGAGCAATTTCTGCGAATTTTATGGTAATAGAACTCACCCTCTTTTAAAATAGCAGCCAAACCCTGGAATTATTTGAGGTTCCCTTAGTATCCAAAGCAATAGCAAAAGTGTGAAGCAAACCATCACTGATATCTGTAATCAAAATTATGAAAGTTTCGGATTATGGCGTTTTGAGTAACACAATTCTTTGAATTGGAAGATTGGTATCAATGTATTTGTGATGTCTCAAAAGTCATGGTCTCTAATCATCAACCTCGAGCATGCAAAACTCAAGTAGTGGACCTCGCTAATTGGAATCAAGACCAGTGAAATCACTCGAAGTGGTCTCGTCCTTCCCAACGTTGACTTTGCCATGCCTACTCTTGCGTTATGGCGTAAGAAAGTTTACTTTTCCTCATCGACCAATGCTGTTATTAGCCACTGCAATCTTTGCTACTTTTCTGAATTTCTTTATACTTTTTCTTCACTGTAGTGGTTTCGCTGGTGTGACGCTATATGCCATAGTCAAAAAGAAAGAAGTAGTCATGGAAGCCTAAAGCAATCAAAGTAACCCTGATCAATGAACGAAGATCCTTCATACAACAACTTCGTCACGGACATTAAATCATTCTGCAACGACGTCATCATCATCGTAAACAAAGCAATCTCATCTCGTTACAAGTGTTCTGATTTTGTCTCCATTTTTGTTTTGTAGCATGAGAGCGACATTCCCAAACCGGCATGGCTTATTGACAATAAAGTCATCCTTGTAATAAGAGAAGTTATCCATGTCGCACAAATCATAGGAGGTTTTAACAGCACATCTACAGAGATCAGTCTTTAGCTAAAACAAAAAAACGTTTTCCGTAAAAGGCTATTTCTTTCGGATGATCTAAACGGCTATTTCGGGTCGCGAAAGCAATATGTGTCAAAGACGGGAACTCAAAGTGACAGACGAGCTGTGTACACCTTTTTGACAGTGCAATCGACCTATCTTTTCGCTTACTTCAAAATCCTACATATTTCTTATGTTGAGGATGTTGTTGCATGTACTTAGATGTCGCAAATCAAATGATATGGATTCGCTATTCACCTGAACTGTTCTTCGCCTAGCACTTAGGTTCTACGGCACGTTTGCAGGTCCACAAGATGACCACTGATTCGACCTTCATTGCTCTTTAAGGAAGGAATGAATGAGAAATATCAAAACTTTCTTTGAGCATGAGCTCGGGTATAGTTTATCTGATCTCCTGTAAGACGTGTGGTGACGAATACATTGGCGAAACGGGTAGACCCCTCTGTGTCTGCATGAAAGAACACCTAGCCGGCAAACATAGACCAAATACCCCGCTAGGCACGCATAGGACCCAGAGACATAACGGGGAGGACTTTGAAGTATGTGTCACGATCCTCGCACACGAATCAAGAACACACGTGCGAAAAACTCTCTAGGCATTCTGGATTAATTCCAGAAATCCGAAAATGAACCGCAGGGAAGAATGCCTCATTATCACGCGTGATATAGGGCAGTATATAAAACTGCTTTTCTGATGTGAGGGGCACATTATACTTCCATGTGATTTCTGTGCGGTTGGTCTCTACGTGACATACTTAGTGGAAACCTCATAGGAAGCGGTGAGTGTGCAAAGCTGTGTTCAAAGTGATTGAAATCTTGGTTTGGGGTTTCTTTGTTTGGTTATGGAGGCGTCTGGCCGAGTGAGTTGCTATCAACTTGACCTTTCCAGGCTCTGAAGAAGGCGAAATTCGCCGAAACGTCAGCTTAATCGTGAACAAAGAATAGTAACACCTCGCGTTTGCTCAACAAAAATACGAACAAAACTTTTTCTTCTCAAAGGAGCCATCCACAATCGGAAATCTCATGCGAAGACAGGAAAGAATAAATAATATCACGGCCTTGCTTAACTCAGTGAACAATTGCAGGAGTGTTAAAGAGGTCTCTATGCAGAATATGCTGATTAACGTGTTTCTGTACTAAATAAAAATTAAAAAATCCATCAAAGAATGGTTTATCCTAGCAAAGAAAATACTATTGATATGATAAGTAGACGATCATGGAAAATGGTATTTACAATTGACGCATAACGCAGGCGCATCAAAGAATTACAGGTGTTGGTACTGTCCCTTTCTATGCCCAGCCAAAGCTGCTTATTATCCATAGTACACAGAGTGAGATTTCTCTACGAAATATCGTTAAAAGTATTTTACAAAACTGTAAGCTGGTTTTCACAAGACATAAAGTACCTCTGCAAATGAAATGCTAGGGAGTTTTCGGTACTTCTCATTGAGCTTGCGAGAAACTATCGCTGACCCCTGTGGAGCATTGCGTAAAAAGACGACATTAAGCACGAACCTATAACGATGTATGAAATGTTGAATACGGCGTGTTTAGAAAATAAATTTGTACTGGGCTTTACTAAAATTGCTTTTTGTTATCGAATTTTCATGTTGCATTATAGATCTTATCGATTTTCTCTGTTTCACAATGGTTGTCCGAGCTAAACCTCACGCGATATTTAGGATGCATTCTGTTTATATTTTGCCATAGAAATGTAGGTCTTCGAACGCCTAGCGCTCTGAATCACTACGACCATTCATTGGTACTCAGAATCTGCCAGATTTTGATTTGAGGAGATTTGATGAACGATGTTACGATGACTCCAGACCGCGAGGAGAACAACGTGAGTCACGACCCTAGCTTTTCTGTAGCTAGGGCCCTTTGGTTGTATAAAAATCTGTTTACACGTCCGCAAGATGAATCCAATCTTCTCGTAGGACTCAACTTTGTGGGTAGGTCGTTTGCCCTAATGTCGACTCACAACAAAAAATTCCACTGTCTTATTAGAACTACGACAGTTGTTCAACGCAAAACAAAAAACAGGGTATCTTCACAATATCACGGTTACAGAAGAAAGGCTGCTGAAACAACACAGAGTTCGGTTCCCAGGGACAGCCTCAAGACGATGCCGAGTTCACGGAATTCCAGTGGAGAGGGCAGTCTTAAAAGAGCTGGTTGATATCACTTCATTTAGGCGGTGATCATGTGCGATCTAACTCGATGCCACTGCGACCCACATTGCAAGAAAAGTTTTCTCTTTTGACCAGATTCGAATCATCGCAGCTCTGAAGAAGGTGATTGCGTTGAGTTATTAACCACAATAAAGATTTCGAATAACCTCGCCTATTAATAAACTGGTACATCAGCCTTACTTTTCAATCCTAGCTCACAAACAACCAGAGTAATTGAGCTGATGGACAGCACTGCATTCAGACTACAGATAAGTCATGGCGATACTCAAACCACTATTTGTTTTTTTGCCTGCATTATCACCCTGAAGCAATGGGTTTAAAAACTGCGACAGCCTCATATACTTCTTCATCACCATCTTCGAAACACCTTGCTTTCTGTGAAAGTAGCGTTCAATACCGTCATAAAAATGGAATACTGTCTTTGCTACTCGCAATGAATAATTATATTGCTGCCTTAAGGTGTGTTCTGAATAAAGAAAATCAATACGTCCATAAGCAAAATGAGCAGAAACGGTTGGTCCAGTTTAAGAATAACATTTTACTTCCTTGATACTTGATACTTGAACGGCCCGTCATCACTAGTTGTGCGAGACCCAGCATAAACACCATTTTTCGGAGATTTGCTGGTTAAGCCATTGTGGTCCCTGGTATCCCGAGTTCAGCCTGGCCAAAGTCTGCCCCAGGTCGTCACCACGACAGGCAGTTGCAACCCTTGTGGATCAGAGGGAGATTTACCACCATGCCAGTTTGATACCAGGACGATGGCGCATCTTGATATTGGTTTACTGTTAGCAAAGCTTCCTGATGGAAAAGGCCGAACTCCTCAGCTTGGGAGAACCAGCCGGGGGGACGAATCCCCGTGCTGTACATCGCAGCCCGACACCAAGGAACACCTCCTAGCCACGATGAGGCGGTAAACCGTTGGGAGGGAATAACATTTTACGTTCCCGAATTTTTCATTCCTTTTCGTCCAATGCTGATGGGTTTCAAAAATCACACCTAAATATTCCCGCCTATTTTGCCATTTTTCCTGTTTCCATTGTATGTAATTCGGAGAAGTTTTCATATTAGTGTTAATTAAAAACTAATACATCCTCACCAACAAAGCACTTGACATACGACCGCCTGGGGAAAAGCGAAAAAGATCCACGACAGGAAATTGATACCGGTGTCAGCGTTGGGGAACAACCTAAGGTGTACTCAATATCCATGCATCTTATATCACTTTATAATGTGAAAGAAGAGCTATCTCCTACTGAAACTCCTAAAATGCTCACTTTTCCAGTTGTCCGATCAGTACAAGGTTTGACGCTGTTCCGGTAATTGTTGCTGATCCTCCAATATTCGCAGAAAAACAAACAGAAATAAGCAGTCCTTTAGCCAGAAGAAGTTCACGAGGTGTAAAGAGATTACTTAAGTCCCTGAGCACGTATTGCTACAATGCAGATAAAACAAGAAATTATTTACATATGCGATTGACTAACTTCTGATGTGAAATAACGTTTTCTTGTGGGATCGATAAACGACGCATGTCAACACTTCGTCTGCGGTTCTCGATGGAATTCGCTTCAGATAGAGCCAGAAGTTCATGCATTCTAAAACATATTTCAAAATCCAACGAATCTTTAAACTCAAAATGTAGGGTAACGTATTACCTGTGGTTTGCCACAAGTTCAGTGATCACAGATTGAACAATAGGAACCATCAGAGCTGCTGTCGCAGTGTTGGAAATCCACATGCTACAAATTCACTCTACAAAATAATAGCAAAGAACAAAGTGTCCGACGCTGATTAATTTCTGACGTATGCGTTGTATTCAACATTATAAGCCTCACGGAAGTGACTGGACACGTATATTGTCTGCGGCTATTACCGATATGTAAAGCCAACATTTTTATTCTCCAGAAATAATATGGCACTAGTTTGTTCAACACAGAGCAATGGAGGTTTTGCTTTCTTGAGAGCGAAAAGCTGAGTGTTTTACGAAGCTCCTCTAACAAATGCGCAAAGCGGACCCATTAGAGGTCACTTTTTCTAGAGAAATGATTAAAGAAAATGAGTAAGTGCATCAATTAACTTTATAAAGTTATCCCGCTGTGCTCATATTCATTTCCCAAGAGCACTCAAGAACAGAAGCCGTTAAGGCGATCTGAATTTCCTCTCTGAATAAATTTCAATAACAAGTGATGGATATGCAACGATTTTATCTCTTGTTGAAAAAGCTGCTGCCAGTTTTTTGGTCATCTTGGGATACGAAACTGTCGCCCTGACGCGAAATTGACTCACCAGGATAATGAGTTCTGCTCATTGTATTGCATCCCATAATCCCTAAAACAAAACACTGACCTTAAAAATCCAGTGACTCCCATGAAACCGGCCATTATCCTAAAATGTGCAAAACATTCTCTTTGTTTTCACTGAAAAATATGTAACAATATAATAGCACTCATGAAGTCTTTCTACCATTTCGGTTGCGATCCCACAGTTTTAAGTACGAAGAGTGCAATTCGCGTGTGCAGTTCGGATTTCTCAACAGTCACTGCTACCATTAATCCGCCAATAAATAAAAACGATGTATCCTTCAAAAATATGGAAAATGTGGAGAATCTTCTACTAAGGGCTAGTATTGACTAAACTGAAGAAAACTCACAGGTAGATATGATTGCGCAACATCATCACTTTTCATAATTTCAAAAACTGGAAATGCTACCATAGGAATTAGGGCTGTTATTGCTAGAGGTAGAACCTAAGTAAGAACATCGCAAACTAAGGTTGCTTAAATTTAGAGAGAAAGCCATTTTTAAGCACTCACCTCGAAAACCCAATAAAGCCCCATAATTGAAACCACATATGCACATTGTGCCTGCTTCTGAAGAAATTTTTTCCAAAGAAGGATATTATAATATGTGAAGGCGTTTTTATGAAGTTACAACCTGATGATCAGGAAAGTAGAAAAGCATTGGGAGAAAAAGAGTCGGAGCACCGCAGATGACAATCGAAGCCCTGTAGTCTTCTAGAAAACCCCAGAAGCCTCTGAAACTAATGGTATGCATGGTAATCACAAATGTATTGATGAATTTTATACCAAACTTTTCAACTACAACCCAACATTGGTAAGGCATTAGCACATTCTCTGTGCTAAAACCTTTTTTACACTTTTATCTCCATCGATTACAGAGTTATGAAGGTTGATTTGCTTAATATCCGCTTCTCATCTTTCAATTTTTGTAAAAACTTTGTGAACTCCTGGATCATTTTCGACCACGTATGCAATGCTTATCAACTATGCAATGCAGGTGAACATGCTGCCTTGGGTTGGTGGGTGTTCTTCAACTTTCGCAGAAATGCTTCATTGATTGTCACCTTCATCCTCTCCGCAACATGTAATATCATAATTTTGAACCATCTGATCGTTTTCTTGAATAGCATTTGATGATGAATGTGTTGATGAGGCCAACAAATCACTTGTATGTCGCCTCAGAACAATAGTAGGAAGATAAGCCATATTACACTGAAGTTCTAAATGTTCCAGTTGCAAAGTTAGGAAGGATAACGAATAAAGCGTCCCTCAGTCTCTAAGGGATACGCCAAGCTTTTCATCTCATACAGTGTGGTGGCCTAGCGATGTATTTAATAGGCCTGTTTTCCTTACCATCTTAGACTACTTTGGCACCATTTTACGGAATCCGGAAAGACGGAGTGCTTTTTTTACCTGAAGTGCATGATCGAACCAACGATCCTGTGAGGAGGGCACATCTAACCATTTCGCCATACTCCCCGTGCAAAAGTCTTAAGATGAAAATTCTGGGCTAGCATAAGAATTTTCGAGGTGACCCAAAAAGATGGCTACCATACCATACATGTGATCCAGTCTGAATACACATGTATGGCTGACGTGTTCATAGGAGATGGGCTCACTTCACCTTACAATTAGATAGTGTGGCATTAACACTACGATACGAGTATTATAAATTCATAGCAATGGAAGAGTAGAGTTCTTTCCTAAAAACTAAACGAGGTATTTGAGAGACCAAATTTTAAACTAGTATGACCCGTTTTTGGGCAGGAAGGATCGTGCAGAAACTTCTACCAAAGTTAGAAAAAAAAGCTGCGCGGCAAATTTCACTACAGCTCATTGTGAAGAACTAAATTAGGAACAAGAACTAGTATTTTGTTTCAGCTTTGCAATTTGATTCGAGTTGAGTGTAGTATACTAATCAGAGTTAACTCCATTTTTTATGTATGACCAATCTTCACATCAGCTTTTGCTGTTCTTAGCTGTTCTTGAATTCTATTCCTTTCCGCCATCCATCAACCATTAGGAACTGCGACCCTTTTGCGTGTGGATTATACGAACGTCTTTGAATTCTGGAAAGCCTATTCTCCTTGGAATCCTGGAATATCCGTGCTAAAGCGTTTCCACAGTGAACGGAGAGAATGACTTGACCCCATATATGTGTTCTACCAATTGACCAACCGCGGATAGATAGAAGGCTTGATGTGCCCGCAGTATGGTCAAAGCGGTACTGAGCTCGTGATAAACGGCACCACCACCTCTACTGCCATCTGCTTCCTACAGATCACTTTAGTTCTTGCAAAAATCTCGTGATCTTGAAATGAGGCAATCTGAGCGAAAACTTTTAAGACCCTTACGGAAGTGATTCCAATTTAATGTAATTCACCTCTTATTAGCATTGTTAGAAAGACGAATTGAACACCTTTTGCAACTCACAAGTGTATGTACTTGAATCATAACCAGACACTTTGTCATTTCGGATGTTACCGATTGCTTCAGTTAGCTGTATTTCCTTTTGAAATTTTTCTAGAATTGAAAAAAGAATGATTCTTGGAATGTCAACAAGTAAGATGGGTCAGAGAACGCAATTTTGATGAAGTGCCATTCTGTGCTCATGACCGTCTTTGTTGTGATTGCGGAACTTAAAGAACTGTCCGAGGTCCAACCTGTTCTTGCCCATGATGAGATCACTTGATGAAGCCTATAAATCAAACTTGCGTGCTCTCACTCTATACAAATGTTACTAAGGACATTCCTATTACAAAAATGAATAAAATCAGAACATCATCTCATTAGAAAGTGAGCAAATGATTTATATTATAAAACGAGTACATTCTCAAAGAAATGGCTGAAAGTTTGATAAATTCATGCAGGAGACTGTGTTGAAGTGGTTTAGATTAATCAATTCGAGGAACGAATTTTTCCACTAACCATGAGTTTCACGAGAAATGGAAACTACTAGAGCAGAATGAAACAAAGTATGACAAGGTGAAACGAGGAAAGGAAATTTGAAGTTATGATATCTCAACATACGTCGTTTACATTGACTACAATGCATGTAAGGCAGAAGCACCTCTTGCAATTTCCAGCAAGCACCTCTTACCTTATATTGAAATATATTAAGAAAACCGGAAAAGCACAAGTATCTACGTAGGCCCTGCCTTCAGAATACAAGTTACTTTAGTCTACCAGGATAAAATTATACTTTTCTGGAGCCTCTTACACGTGTTACTCCTCTTTTCTTCATCGATCCTTTTATTTTGAACAAGGAAGCAATTGAACAAAGTGTATTTCGTGAAGCGACCCCAATATGTCGTTGCCATTGCCGAATGCTGTGTATGCACTAGAACTTTTAATGCTTTGAAACTTCATCCCAATTTCAAAAAATAACCTTGAACAGGTCCAAGATCAAAGTAATGTTTTAAGAGCACTATGCACATGGTGAAGACAATTGTCCAAAATCTATATAATGCATTCTCAACTTCTCATCTGTTCCAGTTAACGAAAAGTGATCATCACTCGTTAAGAAACCAGCTTCTGACGCACGTGTAAGGGGATTCTATCGATTGTCGAAGACGAAAAGTGTAGCAGACAGAGCGAGAATAGAAATCAACACCATTTCAGGCCAATCTTTAAGCAGATTAATAGCATCTTCTTTCAATTAGTTATGTCAGATCCTCAAGTGCGTGAATTAGAAGACGACCCAAACAGAAAAAGGATACCTACAACTTCAAGTTCGGCAATGAAAAGCAAAACGAATGGCAAAATAGAAGTATGGACAATTATGCAGTGACTAGCCTGATTTGCATTATCATGAAACAATGAACGAAATTCATTTTGAACTGCAGCCGTATTTCCTCCAAGATTTAGTCTATGGTCCCGTTCTATTACAGCGAACAGCACCTCTACAAAACGAATATCTCAGAAAGACCAATTCAGGAAATCGATCTAAAATCATAACAACTGTGGAGTTTTTAAGCGTATCGGTAGAAATAAAACTGCTTGACGTGGAAGTGTGCCGGTCCAATAACGTGATGTGACAGAAGCATGTGAAACACTTGTTCTCTGTTTGGAAACTATATAATTCGCTTTTTTAAATCAATGAACAGTAACGATCGGTACGGCAAAAAGGCAGACGATGAGCAGAGAATGTGGAGAAGAATAACAGATAGTTATTGAATGAATCTATTGATATGAATCCACTACCGAGCAGAACGCAACTAGTCTCGTTTCATACACCAAAATGTGATGTGAGACGGAATGTGAATGTGAGACGACGTAACTCTTAACGAAGTCGTTTGTGCTAGAGGTCATTCGAATTGGAAATCTTCATGGTGCTACTAGCAGGTATCACTCTGAGTGCTGCGAAAGTTTTAAACATTTCATTCATTTAAAGATCAACAACAAGTAGAAAGAGCAGTTTATTTCAAGTTCGACTAGTCTTCAGACACAGGCAGACGACACATGAATGAAAGTGAGTTGTCAAGAGACACGGTTTTTCAATTTCTGAAATTGCTAGATAAAAGCATATTTTAACCAATTGTATAAGGTTATAGATAAAAACTTCAGCAGAACACTTAAAACGAGCAGGCAACTGGTAATACGGTACATTGAAACTGTGTGATCGCCTAAAGAAAGCATCTAAGCAACTGTGATTGTTTCACTACGTTGAAACATAAGCTAGTCTAACTAATTTCTTCTACAATCATTAAACTAAATTCTTTACTTTAAACCAATTACGTGAGAGTATGACATTTAAAAACTAAGAGGGTGAGATAGGAAGTTACTCGTCCGAGTACTGGAGCAATAAGGTTGAAAGGATGGTACGAAATCAATGACAGTGTTGAGATTGAAAGGGTCAGTCACATGAAAGGCATGCCAAACTGTGATAATGATATCCAAATCGGTCGCTCCGTCTACAGTGCGACGGTAATAAATCACTGGCGATGTGTCGTCAAGGTTCTCATCTCTCCTACACCCAAACGATGTCAGACTAATAACCTTTGCAAACTTCTTCGAAACACAGTCTCTGGTACTTTTTAACTTGACAACCGGAATGTGTGTCGTTTCATAGCCGTCGTACAGTTTTCTGCACTAGAATTTGGGCGAATTCTAACATTCTGATGCATAGAAAGACTAAATGGAAAGTAGGCGGGATAAACTTGCAAACGACTGTGTTGAAAGATAATTTATCACTGCAAAACACCTCAGCCGCCGGTATAAAGGAGGCGTTACTTCTCCTACCACCTTGTAACGGAAACGTTGCATTGCGGAAGAAAAAGGTGACGAGCTATCCGCTATAGTCGTCCAAAAGCATCTAGTATGGGACTTGCTTTGTAATTGTAGTAAAATAGATAGAAAGATAGAAGTTGATGCGGGTGTGGGTTCGTGTGTATGTGTGTGTATGTATGTTATTTTGTACGTGTGTATGTGTGTAAGCATGTATGTGTCTATCTGTGCGTGCATGTGTATGTGTGTGTGTGTGTGTGTGTGTGTTGCAGCGACGTCATGTGAACTCTCATGGAGAGCTTACGGTCTTCCTCATAAACTTTCTGTTTTCAAAAAATTGCTCTTTGATGAGATAATCATTGTTAAAAGCTATCAAATCTACACTTTCCAGTGCAGCGAATTACCTCTAAGTATTACATGATTACTGTCCGAATCGTGGAATGTTTAGGAATAGTTCTGCCGAAAATTCGCGCTATCTGGCATCAGACTAATAAAGTTGTTTTATACACAGAAGTGAGTCTTTAAGAAAGTGTTATTTGCAACGTATAAGGAGTAACAAGTATTGTATACGGTCACACGTGACCGATGATTACTGCACTCTTCAAATTTAAATAAACATATCTCAGCCCATAGAGAACTTTGTTCGTAGATTTGTTGTTTTTTTGAAACAAATACACAGGGTTATTGTTACACTCTTTATTCACAAAATTGAACGTTTCGGCGGATTTTGATTTCTTCGTAGTCTGGAAAGGTCAAGTTAACAGCAATTTACTCAGCCAAGCAGCTCCATAACCAAAACAGAAAAAAACGTGAAACCAAGATTACAGTGGCATTGGAAGCAAAATAGTTCCATCGCCCACTCACCGCCTTCTGTGAGTTTTCCTCTGAGTATTTCACGTGGAGATCTGCCGCAGAGAGCTTCACATGGATGCGTAATGTGCCTCTCTCACATTAAAACACCAGTCTGTGTTTAAATACTGTGTGAGATCACGAATGATAACGAAACAAACCTCATTGCGGTTCATTTTGGATTCTTGGAATTTACTCAAAATGCTTCGAGGGTTTTGCACGCTGAAGTTTTACATTCTTGTGCGGATGTGGCAGCTTCTACTTCAAAATTTTCATCATTATTCTTTCTACCACGTATCTCCCTCATATGAGGGAACTCCGGCAGGTTAGTCGTGAGGCTACGTGGCATGTCCCAAGGTGGCGCAGATAAGGGGTTAATCGCGGACCAAAGCCGATCTTTGCTTGCCTAAGCTCAGGTGGATTCAAAGGATAGAAACCTGTTTCTGCTGTACCGATCTGACACATACTTTCTGTACTTACGAGGCGCATTCATAAATGCGTGTGTGGCCGGGTTTTAGTTTATGCGGATTGTATTCCACGAGTTAACTCGGCTAAAGGCCTGCAATTGAGTGACAAGGAAGTATATGGAAGGAGGTTAGAAGTTACCTCCAACAAATAAGCTCTATGTCTACTCTGGGAAAGACTGGCAAGCTAACCTTGAGTATACCCAGCCCACAAGTTCATAGCCCAGCAAACTGTAGTTAGGAATCAAAAAGCTAAGCACAGTAAAATACACGGACCTCATTCTCCTGACCCTGAAAGAGACCCTACTCGGCAGCGTTGGAAAGGACGGGTAGGGAGAGGCTGCTAAAATCTCAGAACCATTCCAAGCTGCCTAAACAGCAAAGAACTAAGGTGACAATCTGTACCTACAATGCAGGCACACGTGCATCCGGGTTCTCGATAGCAGACTTGATCACATAAGCAAGAAGGATAAGGTACTATGTCATCAGCCTGGTCGAGACGACGCCACCCATTCAACGCCGTCTGTGACGCCGGAGAAAAACTGTTCCTCGAAACATGTGACAGTAGAGAAGTCGGAGGCGTCGGCGTTCTGGTCAACACGAGTTTGTCCATGAACATCGATTCATTCGAACAGCTTACAACCCGAATCCGTCGTTTACGATTGAAAAGATGTGGATCAATGCCGGCTTTGACAATCATCGTCGTTTACGCGCTGACATCAAGCTATGGCGAAGAAGAAGTCGAAGCGTTCTATGTGGACTTCGAGAAGTTGTACAGAGAAGACGATACATTCATCAAGGTCATCATTGAATATTCTAACGCTAAAGCTGGACCAGGGGAAACGTCCGGAGAACGTTACATTGGGGCTGGCAGATTAGAACGGAGCGAGGAGAGCAGCTGTCCGAGTTTATCACGACGACCAAGACCATCCATGGTAACTCGCAATTCCAGAAGCCCCACCCTCATCTTCGGACGTGGGAGTCTCACAAAGAAGAGCGACATGACGGAAAAGACAATATCGTAGTAAATCGAAGATTTAACCTAACCGATGTCGCTGTTGTCTCAAGACTCTACACGGTATAAGGCCATCGCCTCCTCCGTAAAGACTTTATTTCTCGCAGAAAGGAGAAAAGGCCGCTAACTTTATAAACGAGGTCAGAAAACCTCCAATAACTGGGTCTTATTTAATTCACTGGTCAGCTGTAGGAAAGATGCCATTGCCGGTAACATCGACGAAGAATACGATCTGCTCACAGAACATCTCTATGTTAATATAGGGTAAAGGATAAAGCTCTCGGCGTCGATCAATCCCTGAGGGATACGCCATGCATTCGACTTCAGTAGGTATCGTTGGAGGTGACTGAATGCATACCTAACCTTTACAATGATTCCCGGTTGCCTACCGATGTATCGGGCTAGTGCTGCTATCCTCCCAGACAAGTCTGGTACCAATTTGCCGACCACGGAGGGATGGAGGGCTTGGTGGGCCATGGGCGCGGGGATGGATTCTACGTGTGTGCCGCAGTGGCGCCTCCAACCACTGCACCACACGCGTCCTCTCAGCGTTAGCGCTACGAAAGCTAAGAGTGCGAAGCTCACCAAGAGACGTCTTTCTCCAGAAGAATTCGAGCTGATACCCCAGTGTGGAGTCGCACAAGCTGCAGGCAACCGCCAACTAACGTCCGAGCTTGCAGATTAGTGCAGACAAACGCTAAAAGAAGATCATAAAAGGAAAAGAGAAGCAGTTGCAGTCGAAGCTTCAGGTGACGGAAGAAGCATTTGCGAATCGCATCGAAGCCTCTCCAATTACAGAACCAAGGTTATTGCATTCTGACGTCGAGACGAAACAGTTAAAACGTACAGAAAGGCTATGGAAAAATCATTCACAAATACTAGTCAGATCACTTCAATAGCCCAGTCCCCCTTCCCTCATATGAAACAAAGGAAAATGGATATATCGTACCAACGGCTCTGCCCTCCGAAATCCCACATGCTATTCTGTCAGTAAAAGGTTGAAAAGTACCAGATCTGGACAGGATAAGATTTGAAAACCTGAAGAAACTTCCGCCAGTCCTGGTAAACACAGTGGCCGGCTCTTCACACGTTACCTGTGAATGCAAAGTCCCTACTCATCGGAAGACCAGCAAGACCGTGCTAATGTTCAAGAAGGGTGACCTCCACGTTATCAGCAACTATCGCCCAATCTGCTAGCTGTCTGTTTTCTACAGACATTTGGTCACCTGGGTCATCCTAAGCAAGATTGACGGAACACTGCACGAAGGGCAACCAAGTGAGCAAGTAGGGTTTCGAAAAGGATTTAGTATGATGGACCACATCCACACCATAAAAATGCTCATTGAAGTATCGCGAAAGTAGAGAAGACCCTCTGTCTCACTCTCATCGATTTGAAGAAGGCCTTTGATTCAATTGGGATACAATCAGTCATGGAAGCCCTTGATAGTCAAGGGGTCCCTCCTCAATACACAAAGATTCTTCGTGAGCTGTACAAAAATTTCATGACCAAGTTATCACCATTCTACAACGATATTAACATCGACGTCATAAGAGGGGTTAGGCAAAGCGATACTATCTCGCCAAAAATATTTACCGCCACGTTCAAAAACGTCATGCAAACATTAGAGTGGGTTAAAACGGGAGTGAAAATCGATGGTCAGCAATTACACAATCTCTACTTTACTAATGATATCGTTCTTATAACACCAAATATTAGCCAAGTGGAACGAATGCATGCCGATGTCGATAAAGCCGTTGGAAAGATTGGTTTACGACTAAATCTCACAAAAACGATATTGATGAGAAACGGATTGGTTTCGTATGGTTTATTCGCGCTCAACCGAACGAATGTCTCCGAATGCTCCAGTTATGTCCATCTAGGCCGAGAAATCATCATGTTGAACGACCTAACTCCAGAGATCAGCAGAAGGAAACGAGTGGCTTGGGGGGCTTTCAAGAGCATCGAGGATGTAGTGAAGAGAAAAAAGAGCACCCGCCTCCGTGCTCACCTTTTCGACCCAACGGTGCTTCCTGCCCTTACGTATGCGTCGGAAACCTGGTTTCTGCGTAATTAGGATGAGGGATCACTTAGCCTTATTAAACGCGCACTCGAAATGACGATGCTAGGAGTATCCCGTTCCACACAAGTAAGGGATGAGATCCGAAGCTCCGACCTGCGTCAACGATCAAAGATCAAAGTTGCCGTTTAACACGCCAAACAGTCGAAGCTAAGATGGGCTGGACACGTAACGCGTACGAATGACAAACGATGGACAATAGCCGTTAGTGACTGGATTTCTCTGGATGTCAAACACAGTGCAGGAAGACTCCCGACTCGATGGTCAGAGTTTTTCACGAAGAGCCTAGAAGAAAGATATGATGCTCGACGATTCCCTAGAACGAGCAGAACCCACTGGGCATCTCTTGCACGCGACAGGGAAAAATGGAAGACCCGGATGGTGTGGTGGTGAAGTGCGCTACTCCCCCGTAAGGACAATAGCGTGCTTTCGTTCCCCACCGCATACACCTGTAGTCCGGAGTTTTGCAAATATCTCAGCACTACTATATACGAGTTATATTTCGCAATATACCCTGCCATTAGAAGGAAAAAGGCAGTAAATAAAAGGGTTAAAAATGGAAGATTTATTGGCGCTCTTTGAAGTCACTCGATGATCTCAACGACACTGCAGGTGATTTGGTGATACAGGTGATCTCTTTTTGCTGTGTGTCTAGAGGAGGACTTGGTCTACTTTAAGTTTACCGACAGGGTGTTATTTTATACGGATGCACGGTGACCTGCCCGTCTCGCCAACATATTTCTCCCCAAACGCTTTACGAATAATTATATAAACCGTAGGCGAATCTTTGCAATCCGTATCGAGAGCAGATTATGCAATTTTGCGTTATTCAGTGATGGTCGCACAAACGGTTACGAACTAACTGGCTTCTGATTCGGCCTTCAGTGCTCGGTGGAATTTCAACCTTTTCTATGGAATTCTGTTTGCCTGCCGTTTTTAAAAAGCCTTTTATAGCTGCACTTATTTCATTGGAAATGTGCGGGGATAAACGAGATATTATTCGCACTAGCATTGCTGTTCGGTAGTTACGTAATTTTTTCTCCGATAGCATAGCCGAGGAGCTACAGTTTCGTAGCCGTTGAAATGGCCATTTGTTGAGTTAGTTTCAGGAATCCCTCTTTCTACTTTCTTCCTACGCGCATATTGGTAGCTGTTCGAAGTACATTTGTTACAAGCGCCGTTTCCGTTAGTGCTGAGGGAGGAAATCCAGTGTGCTTTTGTTACTTAGTTTTCTATACTATTTCGTCATGTAGCCACCTTCTGATACGTTATCGAGATTAGAAACCAGTTTTATTTCGGTTTCTCCGGGTTGAAATTTATGCACTCTGGCGCAAATTTAGCAATAAAAATTATTTACCCGTCTCTCGAATTATTTTCCATCGGGTGAAGCAGCTGACAAATCAATCATCTATACATCTACATTAGAGTGAAAACAGGGGATCGACCACTGTGCTGAGCTAAGTAGGAACAAAAACAAGTGAAAATAGAAGTAGTGGTAAAGAATAAAGCTAAAAGAGGATAAAGTTTTCGGCGACAATCAACCACTGAATTATCAGCCGTGCATTCGGCATCGTTAACCATCGTAAGAGTTAATCAAATGTATCTCTATATAATGGCCTACTCGCGTGGCCTATCGATGCATGGAATCAGTGTTGCTGCCCTCCCAGAGAAGTCTGGCACCAACTCGCCCATCATGGAGAGATGAAAAGTTTGATGAGCCTGGAGCACTGGAATCGATCGCGTGCGTATTGCAGCGCTCCTACGACCACTGCGCCACACGCGCAGAATGTTGACAAAAATAAACAGTTAATTAATTAAATTTACAAGCTACCTTATTAATAGGGGTAAAAAAATTAAACTGATCGAATATTGCGAGCGATGCAAGTTGGACTATCCGTGTTTTTAAACAAGGTGAACAACACGGGTAGTCTAACCCCTAACAGCATGGCTCTGAGGAAAGCGAATCGCTGAAACGTCGGCCATTGGACAATAACAACAGCAACAACAACAACAATAACAAGAGCAACAACGACAACTACTTATACTAACCTGGTATCGGCTCAACAAATACATTCGTAAGAACATATCACCTGTAGTCCCGTTGATCATCGAGTGAATCGAGCGGGCGCCAGTAAATCTTCCATTTTTTCTCGTCGCGTGCAAGAGTAGTCCAGTGGGTTCTGCTCGATCTAGAGACTTGCTCAACATCATATCTTTCTTCTAGGCTCTTAGTGAAAAACTCTGACCATCGGATCGCTGGTCTTCCTGCAGCATGTTTGACATTCAGAGGAGTCCAGTCACTAACGGCTCTTGTCCATCGGTAGCCATTTATACGCATTGCGTGCCCGGCCCACCTTATTTTCGATTGTTTGGCGTACAGAATAACGTCCTTGATTTTTGATCGTTTAAGGAGGTAGGCGCTTCGTTAAAAAAAAGTGAAAACATATGTTTATATATATAAAACAATGCATATCTTTAAAATCAGAAAATCTTTCCAATAGCATAACGGAGATTGCAAAGAAAAATTCTAACATACTATGGAACAATCAAAGTATTTTCTTTCGCTTTTCCGTCGTCGACACTTGTATTTCGATCAAAGCAGTTGAAGCGTCTGGTTTTTGTAGGAGAGGGTAAGATGGTGCCCCATAGTATGTAGTGACGATTGTGGTTGTTATTCTTGCGTTAGCAGTTTGAAAGGGAAGAACTTCGGATTCATTTTTTTACAGACGTAAATGGTTTTGAACGAATTTAAGCTAAGAAAACTATTCGAAGAACATTTATGCACCTAGAGCGATAGACTAAAGCTTTCTTTATTAGGCTATCAATTCCCAACTCAATAACTCCAGTTATCGAAATATTAATGGCAGTTGTCAAAAAACCAGCATCATTGGCTACGTCTTAAATAAAGCTGCAAAAGCCAGCATCATTTGTTATGTGTTAAACGGAATTGCAATGTGGCAAAACAAACGAGGTGGCACGTCAAGGTAAACTACAGTTATTTTTTCCTAATTTAGTAATATTTACCTCTAACGAGGTTGTTTTGCTCCCCAGTAGACTAAAATTCCTTCTCCAAATCACCACATCAAAATCATTTCCTAGTTTTTTTTAATCGATCTGCTCTTTTAATAGAAGCTCTAATTTTATCGCTCTAGTAAGTTCGGGTCTACATGGACCTCCTAACGGTTCACTGCCTCATCGTGGTTAGGAGGTGTTCTTGGGTGGCGGACTGCGATGTACATTGGGAAATTCATCTCCCCAGAAGGGCCTCCCAAGCTAAGAAGAAGTCCGGCCTTCCAATCAAAAAGTCCAGCTGAGGGTAAACCAATATTAGGATTCACCACCGTCCTGGTATCAAACTAGTTGCTTGGCGGAAAATCATCCTCTGATCCATAAGGGAGGCGATTGCCTATGGCGGTCACGACCGCCGAAGACTTTGGCCTGGCTGACCTCGTGACACCAGCGAAACAATGACTAAACCAACAAAACACCGGAAAATTGGAAATTGAGCTGGACCTGGGCAACCAATGAAAACATGGCATCTGAGTATTCAAGTATCCAAGTGCGTAAGTCCAGGTTACGTAAATAGGAACAATGTGGACCTGCACTTCCGACCCTAAAACTTCGTTTCCAAAGTTGCTTCTTGCGTTGTTCTTTTGATATTAAATATGGTTAAAGCAAATCCATTGTTGGCCAAAATTTGTTTTGTCAGAAGAAAGAAAAAAACCAAAAGTGATATTTTGTTAATATGTATTCTTTCTTGATAAGCTTACACGAGGTTGATAAATATATTTATTTTCGGCTAACGTTTCGACGTCTTCGTCTTCCTCAGAGCCGGTGATCCGAGTCGATGGTCCCTGCTTGTTGTTCGCCTCGACGTTGCGTCTTCGCCTTCGTGTCGAGCCAGATCTTCTTCAGTGAGCCATCTTCTCGAATGAGGCATCCTCACTCAGTGATGCCCTTTTATACACGATGCTGATGGTAGATATATAATGACAATGTCCGGTGGTAACAACTTGTATTTCTTCCGAACATACATCATCACACCAAGTTCATTCCAACCGCGGAGGAGTGGAAGACTTAGTGGGCCACCGGAGCGGGATCGAACCCATGTGTATTTCAGGACACCTCTAACGTTAGATGTGGCTGTATCTATGTTCGATAAACGCATAAAAAGTACAGTATAAAAAGCTGCCTGGTGTAAAATACAACCACAAAAATGAATATCTACTGTAATCATTGCATGTTCTCCACCTTGCAACCCCTCGCAAGAGATAATTCCAATGCATACCGTCACTCAAGTGTTGGTTACGAGCAATCATCACAGATCGTGCTTTGTCAATTTCACAAAGAATTTTAGTTTTCATTCTAAAAGAAGGAACGAACAAGTTCAAACAAAAAAGACAGATCAGTGAGCAGACTTCTTTTTATCACAACGTACAACAAGATTGAGATATGTATACTTGCATGCACAAATTTTACGAAAGGACGTCTCGAATCTAGAGCAAACTGGCAGGTTAAAATTTAGAAAAAACAAACAAATATGACCTGCATAATTTATCGTAAAGCTAACGACTTAAATTGAAATCTACAAAACGTTCAGTTATTCTCTATCGGTAAAATCCTACCGCGAATGATGTTTTACTGAAAATCTGTTGTGAAATAACCGGTAAATATGGACATACGAAGGAAATATTGGGAGCTTGGAGCAAACCCACTCTGTTCTAAGACTACAAAAAAACGAATTTAGCCATTTTTTCGGTTACACTTCAGTGGAGAAATGCAGAAAAAATTATAAAATTATAAAGGCACAGATTCTATAGGTGAATGGGAAATTATAAATAAACGGCATTCAAGAAAGATGGAAATAAATTAAACAGTCTTGGAAATGGTATAGTACATATGAGCTGCAACAAAAGACGAAGACCGAAAGAATCGAAAAAAAACACTGTGAAGCAGAATCTAGTGAGCTGCAGATCAGTGTAGTTCTGAGAATTCTGGTATCCGGAAAAATCCAACAGGAAAAATTGAAATGAATACCGGTATGAAGAAGAGCCCGTGAATAGCGCCGATCACCATCGTCAGCCAGATGGTTTTAAAAAATACTAGTATAATGTATGCATCTACTGTGTACAAGATTGTTATCCCAGCAATTGTTGATGAGGCACCCTAAGAAAATGTGATCATCCAAACACTAGCTAACAATTGAAATTATTTGGCAACATTGGTTTTCTGACCTTTACGAAATTCTGTTTCAGTAGGGCTTCACGTTTTTGGTGAAACTACAGATTTTAATAACACATTTCTAATAGGGTCAGCAGCCTTTCCCTACATCGCTAAACTTCTCAAATGTTGCCCCAAACTAAAAATGAAATTTCTTACACCTAAAGTAACGTTGCCCACTTTTCTATTCACGTTGTTATTTCATCCTCTATCCTAGTAAAATTGGGTGAGATACGAACAGGGAAATCGATAAATCTACCTGAAATATCGGCCAGCCAATCGTTTTAAGCGCTCCAATAACTCGTTCGCTGGTGTCACCATGGGAGGAGACAAAGGCGTAGACGATATGTCCAGACAAATCGACGGCAAAACCAATACTCATTATGATCGAGATCATGGACACAGCGTCCAGATTGACTCCCCAAAGCGTCATGTAGCCGAACACGCCCACATTTATTGAAACAATCGAAACAAATATGATGAAGCCTGAAATTAAACACTTGTATTACTCAAGTAAAAAAACGATCATTCTAAAGTATTTGCTTCATTTTATGCTGTTGTTTGACGCTAAAGTTCTACATAACGTCTTTTTCGCTTTTGTGGGCTTTTGACGTACATTAGTCATTTTTTGAGGAAGAAAATGGTTTTTAAAATTGAAATTGAAAAGTTCCTCCTTATCAATGAAATCGGATTTCCTAAACTGTTGACGCTTGTAAGTCTGTAGGTGCTAATAAGGCCATTTAAAAATGATTTTAAAAACAGCGCATTCTAAGAGATGGGATATTCTCCATTACCTATCTCTCTTTTCTATATATATATATATATATAGAAAAGAGAG